>JAWWLV010000018.1:357629-428155 GCA_035041135.1 Platyrinchus mystaceus | reverse complement strand
TCCGGGCCCAGCGCCCCGCCCTCGGCCCGCCCCCCGCCCTGCCCCGGGGTCCCGCGGCTCGTCCGGCCCGGCCCGGCCCGGCCCTGCCCGGCCCGGCCCTGTCGCCCCCGCTCTGCCGGCCCGAGGCCGATCGTGCCGGAACGGCGGCTTCCGGTGAGCTCCCACCGGCGCTGGGCCTTGGTCCCTTCCGCCAGGATGGACAGAGCGGCACAGCGGCAAGCTCGGATGCTGAGATCTTTGAAAGAACAATTCGGGGGTGGAGAGAAGTTGATTTAGTTTTTAGTTTAGTTTAGAATTAAGTTACTTAAATAGAGAAATCCACGGAGATTTTTAAATGCCTGGTGTTGCATTCCTGCAATATCCACAATAAATCATGAAAGCCATCAGTGCTAGAGATTACAAGGCTTGGCTGCATCATTCACCTTCTCTCTCCTCCATTGCATGGCAGTGAGCAGGTCAGGACTTCATCACTGCCTGGTGGTTCTTCCTGTTCAAATAAAGACAAGTGTAATGGTCTCCAGCGATAAGTCCTGGGATTTCCTGGAATCCAGATACACAAGATACAGGAACAATCTGCCCATTGCTAGCTACCAGTGCAAAAGAGGTAAGAGCTGCTCATGGCTGTGCTGACAGGTCACGGTGCAGGCAGTTCTTACTGTCTGGGCTGACTGGAGAGGCCCTAACTCCGGGCCCAAGTCCGTGTTGCTCACAGTTCTGGCCAGCCAAGCTCCAAAGCAGTTCAATGCAGATAGCCTTAAGCTGAGACAGGGAAGATCCAGACTGGATATCAGAAAACTTTTTTTCACTGATTGGATGGTCAGGCATAGAAACAGGTTGCCCAGGGAAATGGTGGAGTCACCATCCCTGGAGGTGTTCAAGAGCTATTTGGATCTGGTGCTGGGTGATGTGGTTTTAGTGGCTTAGGGCTTACAGTGGCAGTGCCAGTTAGATGGTTGGACTGGATGATCTTGAAGGTCTCTTCCAACCTTGATGATTCTGTGTTTCTATATGCAAAAGCTAAGCAACCCCCAGCCCTTCTGCATGCTGAACAAGGGAGAGGCACCAGAAAGTAGTTTCAGATTAAAAAACCCATGTCTTTTCTGACAGGAAAGCCAGCTATGGTAAAACAAGTCAAGTCAGCAATGATGTGCAGCGTTTCCTAAAACAGCATCAGGTTCTGCCCCTGCAGTCCCCAAGATTTCCAGAGCTAGTTTAGGAACTTGATGGGCAGATAAGTCCTGCCCTGTTTTGCTCCCTCATACACACCAAGCCTGCATTGAGGACATACTTGAAACTTCAGAAGGTTCTGACAGTCAGCATTTTGGCAAGCATATGTGGACCTATAGTGTCACAGGACTCCAACAAAAGATAATCAGGAAATAAGACAACCACAGAAAGGGAGGAAAATACAGAATATTTATCTCTGCAGGCTACAATTTATGTTACTAGCTTAGAGAGTTTTCAAATTGAGATCTTAAAAGGTGCTCTAGCTCTCAACATAAATTAGGAGATGATGCAATAGGTCTTTTTCACATTAAATTGTGGTGACACAACTGGCTATGATCTTTATGAAATATAGAATTAATGTATCAAAAGGGTTTAATTTATTTCTCTGTGATGTAACCTGCAAAGCAACAACAATTTAGTTTGTCTCGGGGATTGCACTGATCAGGTAGATATGTGAATAAAGCAATAAACCTGCAAATAAACGCCAGCATACATTAAATTCTGTTATGAAAGTAGAATTGTAGATCATGGAAGGAAAACATGACAACAAAACACAAAGATGAAAGATTTTCAGATATTTCGATACCAGCTAGTAGAAGTACCTTCTGTTTTCAGGTGATTCAGTCTTGCTGCTTATTTTTGACATGGTAGCTTTCCAGAGCTGCAGCTTTTCACTGCAGTGCAGAGATGCTCCTCCAGCTGGCTTTCTGCCAAGAAGAAATGAAACAGGAGACATGCAAATTGGAGTGAAAGCTTAAAAAGAATACCCAAACACAGAGAGTAGAACCTCTGGGGAAGACTTTCAATTAAAACATGAGTTCTGATGATGGGATCCATTTGCATTCTTCTACTGTACCATCAGGTCATAAAAGGACGGTATTTCTGTTGCTTTCTGATATGCCTCAGAGGTCCGTGGTCACGGTAGAATTGCGGTAGAATAGGCTTGAGTCCTAGTGTGTGTGCACTGCATAAGGCAGCGAAGTGAAGGATTTCCAGCCTATTATGTTCTTCCTTTTCCTGTAAATTCACATTCTGGAACCATATAATAGACCTGTATCGCAATTATGGTGTAAAATTCTGCTTTCGTGCACTGCAGCAGTAGCTGGCACACCCATGAAATACCAAAAGCTGACTGGGCTGATTGCAGATATTAGAGGTCCTGACAAACATCACAGAAGAAGAGTGGCAAAAGGAGACTAAAGGACTACCTCAAACAGTGAAAGATGATGAATCACAGGTAAATGATCTTTATAAAAATGATTTTAGAAAGGAGGATCAAAATAGCGTAAAAAGGACTTTCATATCATGGGAAGAACAATCTACACAATTTCAATTTCTCAGTCCTTTAGCCTGGGATGATGACTTCCTGTCCTCACGAGCTAAAAATGTCCATAGGAATAAAAGTACTAAATCAGACTTAAATGGCAATTCTTCTTTGAAGCCAAGGTGGTTTTTAATCAATTAAATATTAAATAGAAAGTGGCCAGAATTCTTACCTTTTTGTTTAATCTTTCCTCATAACTAAATCCAGTCAAAAAAATATAGCTGAAATGATCAGGTAAAGCACAAGCATAGGAAATGAGCACAAATGGAATATTACTAAGATTTTTTTTTTGCAGACTGAACTGTGTGGGTTGCCAGCAGCCTTACTGAGCAGTGCAAAAAAATAATAATGCTACACTTTCCACCCTAACCGTGTATGTGTCTTTCACAACTTCCCCTTTTCAGTAAGGCCATGCATTTGGCATTTACAAATTTGACCACCTGGACTGAGCTCTCAATTTTGTCCTACCCAGGTTCATGCAAAAGTATTGAATTGCAGAAAAATGAGACTGGAAGGAAATCCCAGAGATAATCTAGTCCAAGTTCCTATTTCAGACTAAGATCAACTATACCCCTTTGCTACTACTTTTAAAAAAAGTCTTAAATGTTAGAGATTGCATAATTTTTAGAGCTTCTTTAGCCTTTTAAAATATTTTTGCTTATTTCTGTTTTGTCTTACGTTAAATTTAAATCTACTTCAGTTCACAAAAACAAATTCACAGTTGTGCTCTAAACTGTGAGTATGAGAAACAAATTATTTGCCATCCCCTTTTTTCTCTCTGACAACTGTTATGACAGCCAAATCCTTTGTAATCTTATCAGTAAACATAGGGTTTAGCTGAGGCCTTGCCAGTGCAGAGTACAGGAATTATTTTATGCATCTAATGTATCCATTCTACACACAAGTATAATGTTTGCTGTTTGCACCTTTTCCTGTGGCAGCAGCACGACACTGACTCAGTTTGTCAGGCACTGTGACCACCACTGCTGTTTTACAGAAATGCCACATAGTCCAGCAGCCGCATCCTGAACTTGTGCAGTCAGTTATTTCCTTTTGTAGAATATTGTTCTTACCTGCATTGTACTTTGTCCGTTTTTCAGACTGTTTAAAAAAACTTTTTTCTACTGCTTCTAGTACCTCTGAGTGTCAGATCGTTGTGAATTAATAAGTGTACTCCTTATTTTGTGACAAAGGTGGTAAAAGAAAACAGTGAACTGACCAGGAAAAACACATTGATGTTTGAACCCTCACTCAAATGTATTTGTTTTGACACAGAACTGGTGTTTATTATTTTCCGAGGATGAATATTACTGAAATTTTATCACAGCCATGCTTCCCTAGTTTGCTTATGAGAATCTCATATAGATACTGCTAGAAGTCTTACTATGGTAAAGTTGTTATTCTGCCACTTCTGTCCTGTTGCTCTGACATCAGATTGATATTATACACCTTGTCTTTAGAGATCTATGTTGGCTGTTAACTACTCTCCTTGTTATCTTCTAGATACAAAACGGTAATTTGCCTGAGGATTTGTTATCAAAGTTTTCAAGGAATTGAAGGGAATTTTGAGAGAGAGTGACTGGCATATTTGCCACTTCTAGTCTTCAGATAGCTCATTATCCTCTGTGAGTTTTCAAAGGTAACTGTTAACACTTCTAGGACAACATTTCAATAATACAACTCAATATGTGGCAAAGGAGCATCTTCTGGGAGCTGAACAACCAGACACTAAAGCATCCCTCCTGTGTAGCAATTATAAATATTTGTAGCCTGTTTAATGTTCTTAACCTGCATGTGCAAACTTGGATTTCACATTACACACAAATCTATAACACAAACTCATATTTACAGTGTTTCACTATGTGCAACTTTTTGTCTATAAAGTTGCATAATAACAGTTTCTTCTGGGCCAGGTACCATTTTTTCAGACTTCTGTGGTTTTGGTTTTACAACAGGGTTTTAAACAGAATATATAGAATTCTCATATATAAAATACAGAGAGGTGCAGAAATAAAAAAAGAGAACTTGCAAAAGCAGCTTTAAATTAGTCTGTTTGTTGGAGATTATTAATAGTGATTATTGTATTTTAGTGTCTTAAATCTTGCTAAATACTCAGTGAGTTAAGTGGAAGTAATCTCTTTTGTCTCTCCTGGGCGCTCGCGGAGAGGCCGAGAGGGCGGCGCAGCTCGGAATTCACCGCCGTTCCCGCTCTGCGGCCGCTGTCGATCCTGGTACCCGTGTCGATGTCGGTACCCGTGTCGATGCCGGTACCCGTGTCGATGCCGGTACCCGTGCCGATCCCGGTACCCGTGCCGATCCCGGTACCCGGGTCGCTCCCGGTACCCGTGTCAATGCCGGTACCCGTGGCGATGCCGGTACCCGTGTCGATCCCGGTACCCGTGCCGATCCCGGTACCCGTGTCGATCCCGGTACCCGTGCCGATCCCGGTACCCGTGCCGATCCCGTTGCCGATCCCCCCGCGCGTTTCCCCGGTAACGGCGCGGGGCGGGCGGGTCGCGTGCGCCAATCGGCGCGCAGCAAGATGGCGGCGGCGGGAAGCGCGGCGCAGGGCCGGGCCGACCTCGGCTCGGCTCCCACGGGCTCCCGGGCTCCGCTGCCTGCAGCGCTCTGCATGGAGCGCGGCGGCAGTAGCAGCAGTAGCAGCCAGCTGGACCCCAACTTCTCGCAGCAGGACACACCCCGCCTCATCGTGGAGGACTCGCAGCCCCAGGGCGCGGGCGCGGAGGCGGACGCGGAGCAGGCCTGGCTCGGCGTGCTGGCCCGCCGGCTGCCGGCCCGGCGGAGCCCGAGCCCCGTGCTGGTGAGTGCCTGGCGCGGCGGTGGCACCGCCCATCCCGGCCCGGCTCTGACGCGGCCCCTGCCTCTATCTTGCAGGAGATCGTCTGCGATCCCATCGGCAGCCGGGCGGCCAAGGGCGGCGGGGCGGACCGGCAGCGACCCGCAGGTAAGGGCGGGGCGCGGGGCTGCGGCGGGCCCGGGGGCCGCGGGGCTGCGGCGGGCCCGGGGGCCGCGGCGGCACTGACGGCGCTGTGCCTGCAGAATCCATGGAGAGCCCGGCCCGCCTGGGCGCCGCCGGCCCGCGGGGCTGCGTCGCGGAGGAGACTCCACCGCTCGGCAGGGAGAGCAGGTACGTTGGCGGGGCCGTGAGAGCCGCCATCCCGAGGCTCTCGGCCGCCGCCTCCGGGGCCTCTCCTGAGGGCAGGCCGAGAACGCGATCTCGGTGCAGCTGCGGCCGCGCTCGGCTCCCGCGGGGCGTGCGGTGCGGAAGGCTGCGCGGGCCCAGTGGGTGCCGAGCGACCCCTCGGAACACGAGCCGCGAGAAGGCGTCCTGCAGGAACCCCTGCGCGACGTGAGCGAGTCTTTCTGTTGCAGTGTCCTTGGAAAGGCCGGGGAACGAGGTGAAGGTGATGTTGAGGACTGTGCTGCTTTGCCCTGTGCAGAAGGTAACTTCTCCATTTCAGGTCTGTTCTTGGGGTTTTGAATCAGATCCACCATCTGTGCAGTTTTTCAGTTGAGTTGCCTCACTTGTCTCACCAGGAGTAGTTGTGCCACCACTAATGGGTTAAGGATTGGCATCTTTTTCTGGAAATTGATATGTATGCTTTGGTGTTTGAAATAAAAAGTGCTGATCAGTGTTAACTTGGATCTTGGAGACTGGAAATGGTTTAAAAGAAGCAAGGATGCATCACAACCATTAGGAAATGGAGCCTTTTTATGAACTGGCAAAGTGGTTGTTGTCATCAGAGGACTTTCAGACACAGGCTGTGTATTATGAAAATTATTTTCTCATCATGGTATTAAAACCTGCTGCAGTGCCTAGTGGCATTACAAAAGATCTTGCTGATTAATACCAATTTCTGAATTAACGGCCACTGTCCCTGTTTTGTGACTGTATTTTAATTAGCACAGCTGAGGTCAGAGTCTGTTAGTTTATTCAGAGTTTCAGCGATAGCTTAAATACTTTACATGTTGGACGGTATATCTTTTGTCCTTGTAAATGTGATGGATGGCTCTTAAAAATTGTGGGGGTTTTGTATATGTATTTGTAATGGATGTTCGGTGTTAGATACAGGCACATCACAGCTGCAGTTTGGAGCTCTAGAGCTCTCACAGAGCCAGGACTTTGAGAGCAACTTCGTGCCTAATGAAGGAGATGCTAGGCATCAGCTTCACCCTGGAGCTGCAGTCCTTTCTTCCAGACTTGTGGAGAACAGGTCTAAAGATGGTAGGTAGAAATGATTGTAGATGTCCTTTTGCTGCTCTGTAGATTCTGTCTGGTCTCATTAAATTATAAATGTTATGTTTCTTTGACAGGAAATACAGTATTAGTTTTCAAAAATGAGTTCACGGATCACTGGTAGTTGCAAAGAATCTTGCCTTCTCTTTTCTAGTTAATTTGTTTTCTTGTAGCTGTACAAGTGTTATCATTGATTCTTGCACCTCTCTTTCCTGATTTGTTTCCAGAACATTTAAACAATCAGATATTAAATTCCCTTCCTGGTAAGAAGCTCATTCTGTGGTTTTTTTCGTGTTTTTTTTTTTTTTTCCTTGTTACCATAGGTAGTGCAAGGTTTTTTTTTTCCTTCATATAAAGCAGCTTGATTGGTATTTGTGTAAATTACAGAACTACACTTTCTTGTTTGTAACAAGAGTAACAATTTTTAAATTTTTTTTTATATCTCTCTTTGTAGAACTGCATAGGGACAGCACAGAGACTGTCTCCAGCACAGAAGCACCTACTGCTTTGAAAAGCCAGGCAGAGAAGTCTGAAAGGTAAAACTGTCTTCTTTGTAGGTCTCTTATGGGCATTCTGAAAACTGATTTGTGTCTTTTTTTTACTAGATTTTTGGACATAGGAGGGAGTTCAAGGCAAAAGAGAAAGGTGAAGGGAACGATGAAGTACTGCTGAGACCTTTTTGCAGCAGTGCTGACTAAAGAGTGCTCTTAGCATTCATAGCTGAGAAAAGAGGTGATGTCAACCTCAAACACAAAGATATCAATAGGTTTGTTTTTATGGGAGAGTGCACTGCATAATAAAATATACTAATAATTTTCTTAAAGTTGTATGACTAGAATATAGTAGAAGCGTTAATTCATTTTAAGTCACAGAAGTTATCTTGAAATAACATGATCACTGTAGTGTGGGCTTCACTGCACAGGAGAAATCTAGAGGCTAAGTGTTGCATATTCCTGGACAATTTTTGAGTGTTTGCTATTGTTATTTTTAAGTGTGAAACTTCAGTTTGTTGAATACTTTTTATCTGGCATAAAATTTATATCATATTTATCTTATCTTGTATTATCATATTCTGCCACAAAATAACCTTAAAAAGGAAGTGAAAGAAAATTCCTAGAATCCACATTGAATAGAAGTCAGTAGAACAATCTGCATTCCATTTAAGCATCGCTTAGGTTGGTAGAAAACTTAAAAACCAATTCTGAAAGTATAACTCATCAAAGATGAAAACGTTATTTTGTCAGGAGTGGTCGGTCGTCCTTTTTCTCTTCTTTTTTTCCCTGTGTTATGCACAAGTGAATACCTTTCACCTGTTCTGATAGGTTTTCTTTACAATATTGTAGTCCTACTTAATACTTTGATTTTCTCAGGTCAGTGACTGTGTCTTGCCTTTTTAGAACTCTTCAGGAAGCAGAAGAGCATATCAGAAAGAAAACGCTTATCAGTGACCCCAGTAAAACTGAGAAATCCCTTAATTCTGGTCATGAGGAGTCAGATATCTTGTCAACTCAGGAAGAGATGTTTCCTGAGAATCATGCAACAGGTAACAATAGAGAAGCAAAACCAAAATATCCATCCCAGGGATAGTTGTAAGCATCATACCTACTTGATCTTTATAGGCGTGTAGTGTTTTAGGGTGTAGAGTGCTGTATTTTTCATGTAGTTTCTGTTAAAATTGAGAACACTTTGAAAATTAAAGGCTGCAACCTCTTTCGCTATACTATGGAGCAATGTCTAAATGTCACTTCCTGTTAGAACAGTTACACTGGCTTGTTAAGTACATTTAATTTCCTTTCTTTCTGTGCCTCTTGAAGAACAAAACCCAGGCCTGCCTTTTACCCTCTTCTGGAACTGGCAGTAATAATGCTCACCCTTGGTAGTGACACACCATGTAAAATGTGGATAAGTAGTGTAGGCAAATTTGTGTCCAGAGATGTCTATAGCAGTATGACCTTGTGCATGAACCCTCTGTGTCCAGAAGGTTCGATAAGAACCTTTTCCTCACACTGAGTCAGTGGTCAACGCAAGATGTCTTTTCTTAGAACCTTGCATGTATTTGCATTCTAGTGCTGGATCAAATGTGCTGATATTGGAGCCGTTGGGGATTTTTTTTTAAATTCCCTGGGGAGAAAGACTTGTACAGTCTAAAATCTATTCAAATTTATCCTTTTTATCTGAACCATATTGTGCTTACATTTCACATACTGAACTTCCACGTGCAGTCCTTCACAAACTCTGTGAAGATCAGCTTGTCCTTGCCTATCTGAAAAGTAATTGTGCAATAGCATGAATTTAATTCCTTAGAATTTTCTAATCACCTTGCTTACTGGCCATATTTCTAACTTTATTTCCTTTTGTTTGAAATCACTGCAGGGAGTGGCTGTCCAATAACCAGGGTGGAAGAGGGAAGTTCTCTGGTGTGTACCCCTGCCCGCAGTCTGCATGTCCTGCAGCTCTCTGGACAGGCAGTCCTTGTACAAGAGAGTCATTCCATGTAAGCAAAAAATCTCCAAACTATTGCAATAACTTTATTTCAGTAGTGCATTTCCATCACTCTCTTCTTTATTTAAGGATTTGTGCTTGATCTTAAGCAATCAGTGTGTTAATTTTGCACCATGAAGGGAGCATGGCTTTATTTTGCAATGTAATGAGCTAATGGTGCCCATGTGGTCCATTGACCATTGCTGGTCTTTTGCTAGTGAACACCTGACGCTCCTTTCATGAGAAGAGTCCTACTGTGACAAGCTGGAGCTTGATAAGGGGAGAACTTAATGCATGGTTCAGTAAGGTATGGTCTTCATTTCCATATTCTCTTTTCTTGGTCTGCAGTGTCTCTTCAGGCCTAGTTATTCCACCTCCTGTTGCCTTTGGACCCAGTTCTCTTGTCCCCAGCAGTCCTACTGAACAAGAGCAAGGAAAAGGTAAAACGTTGTGCGTACTGTTTGTGGTTTGTGTTTCAGTGCTCTGTGGTTTAGGCTGAGCTTGCAGCCTTTTCAAAACTTGCTAAAATCATGTTTAACACTGAGAACACTGAGGGGGGTAGATGAAGGGACATCTGTATCTGTGACTGTTGTCTGTAATGCTTTATGTTCTCTCTCTGTTTATACTTCCTGCATTGCTATCATAATAAAATTAGTACTGTTGGCTAGCTTTCCTTCACCTGGAAGATGGGAAATACTTTGTATGGGATGCAGATTGCTGCTTGCAATTGTCCTCCTTTCTTAGGGACTAGCAATTCTTGCTGTAGGCAGATACTTGTATTAAGTCTATACTGTTAGGGCAATAGGAAAGACAGATAAAGACTGCATCATAACAGTTATTTTACCTTAACAGAGGTGACTTGCACAATATTTTAAAAAGCTTTCATATGCTATATGTGTGAAGTCTAGAACTTCATGCCAAAAGATTGTTCCATATGTTCCATATGATACCTTGATTCTTAAAAATTTTCTCTAAGCACCCGTTCACCATCAGGGATATCTGCATATCCCTGATATGCAGACTTTTAGTATGATACAAAATCAACTGTTCCTTTCTGTGACATTCCTGTCACCGAATATGACATACTGTTAGCATGGGTATTTTGTTAGCTGGGGTCTGAATTTAGTTGCATTTTAATGAAGATAGCAAAAGGAAAACAATCCTCAGAAAAATGCTTTTTATAAATTTCAGATACCTTTTTTAGTTGCAGAAGTTCTAGATCTGTAGCAAAATAGTCATATGAATTTGTAACAGAACACTTGCTTCCCCCCTTTGAATGTAAAGATATGGATGTTTTTGTTGATCTTTTTTTTCCTCTCCAGAAAGAGTTTCCCTGGAGAGAAGATTCTATAAAGTTAAATATGCCACTGAAGATGAATTTTTTAATAGCATGTTGGAAACTTTAGGAACAATGCAAGAATTTGGCCATAATATCTTTTCTGCTCTTTCAAACTAGATGAACAGATGGATATATCTGTCCCTGCAGAAGGAAGAGAACTGATGCAAAAGCAGAGAGGAGATATGCAGGCTTCAACTCCGGTGTCCCTGAGCACACCAACCTTCTTTCCTGGGTCTGGATCTGTACCTATACCATCACAACCAGAGTTTTCTCATGTAAGGGTTCATGTAGATATCTTTTCTGAGGTTTTTATATGGCTGATGCAGAAGGTGTGTTTGAGTCAACCTCTGCTTCTGTGTCGAGCTTCCCTGCTAAGCTGGTTCTCATGAACTTCCCTGTTCCCACCAGTCATGGTTATGGATTGATTGTAGCAGTTTTACCTGCAGAGAAAATGCAGAACAGCTTAAGAGGGCATAGTGAGTTACTGAACATAGAAGTTGTTATCTTAGACTATGCTAGAAACCTTTTTTGTTGCTTTTTTTTCCTTCTAAAGGAGGAAGGCCACCCCTTTCTTATGCCGAACTTGGCATCCTGCATCTCAAACTGCATCATAAATTAGACTTTTATCAAGCTAGACCTTAGCATCGTTTGTCGTGGAGAAAGGGAAGCTGTTTCGTAATAAAGCATTTATATTCTCCTACAAGGCTAGAATTCATTTACTGCATTTTCCAAGTTGCTTATTCTTATTATCTGTTGTTTCCTTCGTGATTTTTGGTTCTGGAAATTATAACTGTTCAAAGGGATTTAGCAGGCAGTTGCTGGATTTATAGCTTAGTATTACAAGTTTCATCAACTTAAGACAGAAAATAAAGGTTGTGCTAGAAACTTCACTAGTTGAAGCAGAGTTTTTCCTTAGCTGAAAACAGTGTTCATGTTAATAGATATAGCAGAGAATATTTCCAGAACCCTTGGTTGTTTGACTAGAAATAGCTACTTATTTGCCATACTTGCCCTGTATTTTGTGATTTGGTAGTGAGAAGTGTACCAAAAATTGTGTCTGACTTTGCCACAGACAAATTACTAAATAGTAATGTGTGGTGATAGTTTTTCTCAGCAAGAATAGGACAATCATGACTCGTAAATTGGTGAAGAAAAAGTTTTGTATTTTCATTTGGTTGGTTGGTTGGTTTTGGTTTTGTTGGTGGGGGTTTTATCTGTGGTTTTGTGCTGAGATGGCTCTACTCCATAATCCAGTGTAATGTCTTAAGAATAATAAATAAACAGTCCTACTTGGGGTGCCCTAATACTCCATGTCCCACTTCTTTCATTTTAGGATATCTTTGTTGCAACTCAGAGCCCAGAGAAGAAGCATGAAGGAGAAGAAAAAACTGCTGCTTTAACCCCTTTGTGCTTATCAGGAGACCTCTCTGGACCCACAGATGCTTTGTCAAAGATATCTACAAGCGGCTCTGCATCAAAGCCTTCTGAGTCCTGTAAGCTGATGCTTTCTGCAAGTGTATGTAGCCAGCCCATGAATACAGACATCAGTTCAGGTTCTCTGAACACAGGCCAAGACAGTGAAACCACACAGGTAGAGAGGATTTCTGAATGCAAGGCCTCAGACTTGAGACTCTGTTCTGTGGAGAATAACAAAATAAAACTGAAAGTGAATGCAGGTGATCAAGCACTCTCTGAAAACTGTAAAAAAGCCAAAACGGAGGATGTATGGGCTGCAGAAGTGCCTGTAGGGCAGTTTGTTAGTGCAGGTGTTGCAGGAGATGGGACATTTGCCCCTACAGCTCACCGGGAGATTGAGTGTGTTTCTGCAAATCAGGCTGCTGCAGATCAGTCTGGTCTGCCTGAGAGTTTGTCAGATGCTCAGGGTAGAGAAGTACAGTCTGAGGATTTTCCATTGGAAGAGACTTATGAACCTGAGGCAGTTCCTGAGACGCAATGTGAAGAACAAGAAGAAAAAATGCAAATAAAGGAGAAGCAAGTAAATGAAGATGGGTCTCTTGTTAATATAACACTTTCTCAGAGGTTTATTCTTGAAAGGGAAGGACAATGTCATGAAGATATGGAAGTGGAATTTGCTGATGATTCTTGTAAAAAGAGAAAAAAATTGTTTGATCAGGCCCAGGACTTAGAAGAGATTAGACCAGAAGATCAGGGAAAAAAATCTTCAAAAGGCTGTACTTTTGACAGTGGTGAGGCAAAGAACCTGGACAAACTGTCCTCTAAGGCTTTTGCAGAAAACGTGCCAAAGCTCAATAAAGTTTTAGCTAAGCCTTCTGTAGGAGAGTTACTGGAGCAACACAACAATTTGTGTCCTAAGATAAAGAGTGATGTTCAATCAGAAGTGGTGGTGTGTGCCAAAAAACATCTAGGCTGTTCAGAATTGGGACAGGTAATGATAATAAGCAATCAGCCACCACTTCAAGAGAGAGGGGTTGAAACACAGGTGGTTCAGCACGAGAATCAGGTTCCAGAGAGTATGGAGGATACTGTTATGATGAGGAATCTGGAGCAAGAAGAGCAGATGCAGCCACAGAAGAAGGCAACTGCTAAATCCCCCCACCCTTCCAGTGGTAAGTGAATTTAGGTTAGTAGTTCACAGGTCTATTTTGAATAATGTGAGGGACAGCTGTATACAATTCTCAATGTTTTCAGGGAGCACTGATACTAGATGCAAGTTGAACAGTCTCTCTTAAGAGCAGCATTACAAGTTACTGTGTTATATGCAGAATGTGCCCTTGTTTCTGCCTGTGCCGCACTAGTGCAGGGCAAGAATGATAAAGTAATTCTTGCTTCTAAGACTTTGAACTCTTTTATGGTAGAAACACAGAGGAGCTTTAAGAACTCAGAATGTTGTGATCTTGATAATGTTCAGGGATTTTTGTAACTTCTCCCCCACTCAAAAAGCAGCAACAGCTGTGTCCTTTGAAAGGAATAACGGTGTATGGTAGTCAGTAGTTTCCCTCCTGTAGTCTCCTTACCTTTTTTTTTTTCATTCTCAGAGAATTTTCTTTGTGGGGGTGTGCAGAGCAACTCTGGGCTAGAAACTAATACAGCAAATTTATCTTCACTCGCATGCAAGATGTGGCTCAGCAGGAGTTATCATGATTCATTGAAATCCCTTTAAGTGATGTGTGTAGTTACACGAGACATGTGGGATGCTATGCCTGTGTTTTGTGAAGCTTTTGCCTCTTAACTGGCTTCATTTTAAAACACATTTCTGTAGTCCTTAAGTGAGAATGAATGAAGAACAAGGGAACTTGATTTTAGAAAATGTATTTCCCTTCTACAAAGTCTTTTAGGGAAGAGGAAAGATTGTAGGACCTCAAACGTTACTTAACATTAAGTTGAATGATTTTTAGCTACAGTATTCTTAATTTATTATATTAATTTTATTATTTAATTTTCTTTGAAAGAAGAAAAAAAGCTTTAATATAGAAAATCTATATATGCAATTTAAACACATCACAACTGGCTGTGTTTACTTTTCAAAGAAAACTGTAAGTCACTGTTTGGAGAAAAGGAACTCAGAAATCAATGCTGGTGGTTGTGTTTTGTTCTTTTGTATTACACTAAAGGGCTGATCGGTGTTAAGAGAGAGTTCAGGTTTTTGAAATGTTCTGCCTGCTGCTTTCAGACTGATGAAGCATGGTGGAAAAGTATGTAGAGTGATATTTGTTCTCTTACCATCGCTCAGTCCTTAAGGCATGAAGACCTGCTGAGCATCCCTCTACTCTTAAAACAGCTTCATTCTCATAATAATTATTTTCATAATAAATATATTGGGAGTCTAATCCCTTATCAACAGATTATGAAGTGTAAATCAGTAAGCACAAACTTTGGGTGAAGGCTTGTTGGGGACAGGCTTTGTTCCTTCATCCAGGTCACTGATGAATTAAGTCCAACGCGACTGGACCCTGCACCGACCCCTGGGGACACCCTGGCTGCAGGCCTCCAGCTAGGCTGTGCTGCTGATCACGGCCTTCTGAGCTCTTCCGGTCAGCCAGTTCTCACTCCACCTTGCTGTCCATTCATCCAACCCACACTTCCTGAGCTTACCTATGAGGATATTCCAGGAGACAGTGTCAAAAACCTTGCTGAAGTCAATATAGATACCATGCACTGCTCTCCTCAACTGCCCAGCCAGTCATTCCATCACCAAAGGCTGCTGTTGCCTTACACTTCCAGATTGCTTGAGCCCCTCGGCCAATCCATGCTGACTACTCCTGATAACTTTCTCCTCCATGTGCCTGGAGATGACACACAGGATGAGTTCTTCCATCATCTTTCCAGAGATGGAGGTGAAATGGACTGGCCTGTAGTTCCCTGAGTCCTCCTTGCCCTTCTTGAAGACTGGAGTGACATTGGCTTTCTTTCAGACCTCGGGAACCTCATCTGTTCTCTGTGACCTTTCAAAAATGATGGAGAGTGGCTTAGCAGTAACATCTGCTAGCTCCCTCAGCACTTGTGGGTGCATCTTATCAGGGCTCGTGGATTTGTGGGTATCAGATTTGTTCAGATGATCTCTAACTTTGTCCTCCTTGGTCAAGGGAAAGTCTCCCTTTTCTCTAGACTTTCTCTCTTGCCTCCAGGGTCTGAGTTTCCTGGGGTCTGGCCTCAGTAGTAAAGATGAAGCAAAGCAGGTATTTGGTAACTCCATCTTCATCACCACAGTACCCACCACATTCAGCAGCAGGCCCACCTTTTCCTTAGGCTTCCTTTAGCTACTGATGTTCTTGAAGAAACCCTTCTTCTTGTCTTTGACATCCCTTGCCAGATTTAATTCCAAATGGATGAAGTAATGGTCTTAAGTACATAAGAAAAATTTATTTCTGTTAATAAACTGTTTTCATTGACATGACAGTTGAGCCAGTTATGTGAAAGCATTTAAGCTTTGAGGCATTTATGGTTTTTTTCAGGTCTTGTGAAAGCTTGTTTGTGTTCTCTCTAGAGGAATCCATTCATTTAGTAATTAGGTTCTCTCTTATTAAAATGCAGATGATCACTTAATAAATTCTTTTGATCATTTGTTACTAGCCTGCCAAATGGGGATTTATAGGCTAGAAGGGACTGTAGTAGCTAGATCAATCAATATTCAGTGGAGTTTGTAAATACTTCAGTTTTCAAATAAAACACTTTTTTAATGGAGATTATTCTAGGCCAGTATGTGATGCGCATTCATAAGATGTTTGTGAGTAATGGTGGTTGGCCTTCCAACATGTGAGTACCATTGCACTACAAGGTACCTACCCACTGCAAAAATACTCTGAAGTTCTTAGGTTATCTTCAGGATGTTGCAGTTGCTGAACCATATCTTTAAAGCTTGTGATATACAGGCCAGTAATGGTTTTCAGAGTTTTCAAAGAGATGATAGATAACTTTTTGCTGATGGGGCGCTTTTTTTTGTGAGAGGATTGTGAAAATTACTTCTGTATGATGTTGAAATTTTGCAAATAAATGGCATGGGATGAGGTAAAAGGAAGGAGCATTTTACTAGGTTTTTGATTTATTTAAATATTTTGATTTATTTAAATCCTGCAAGATCCGCACATCCACCAAGGTGTGGTTTCTGTGATGGGGTAGGCCATCTCAGCCATCATTCTATGTAAATTTTAGGTTATCAATTCAGGCATCACATAACTCTGCCAATTCATTTCTGTCCTAACCTTCATTTCTGTTTTTGGCTTAATCTCTGTTTTCTGTGGAAAATCCTGAGCATTTCTTAAGCAAACCTGCATTCTGTAAAAGTCCTGTTCATGTCAGGATATTTAGTCTCCCTTTTATCTAGCACCTGGGAACATCTGCATCAAGTTGAGCACAGCCCAGATTTTCACTGAGACACATTTTCCACACAAAATACGAGGAAGATCAGTTAGAGAAGCTGTCCTGAAACCAGTAACTGTTCAGGGGAGTTTTGTACAGCACCAGTGTTATACTTTTCCCTGTTTTCACAGCACAGTGAGCCTGTGCTTTTGGTATTTGAACTAAAGTACTCCCCTGAAATTATTAATCCTTGTGCTTTGCGTCTTTTAGGAACCCCATTTCATCTTACTTTGCCGAAGGAGGGTGATATCATTCAGCCCTTGACCAGCATAACACCACGTCTTACTGGCCACCTTAAAATGGGACCCAGAAGACACAGTACACCAATTGGTAAGTTTGACCTGAATGGCTCTGTTCTGCAGTGAAAGCCTGAAAGCTTTTGATTCTTGGTGCAGGATCTGATCGGATAACTCAAACCTACCTTGGCAAAAACCATTGCTGCATTGCTGTTCTGTGGGGAGGGCTCATCCCTTCCCCACAGTTTCCTTGCCATGTTTTCTCCTGGGTCTCTAGTGAAGGTGTTTGCTCCCTGAGTACAGGGCAGTATATAGCACACCTTCCTTGCACTCACTGCGTTCTGCATATGACTCCATTAAAGAATGTAAAAGAACCTTCTGAGTGGTGAAAGAACTTAGACTAAAAGAAGATTGCTTCCAGTATTCATCATCTTTTAGCAGGACTTTCTCTGCTAAGCTCACAAAAAACCACCCTGCTAGTGCTGGATGAAAGGAAGTATGTTCTGCTTGGGTAATAATAAAGTATTCTGTCACAAGCTAAAGATACCTATGCTGCACCATTTCATTACTAATAATGCATGCAGTGAAGCATCTTCAAATAAGAGCTAGGACCTGAACCCCAGCAGTGTGAATGACAGTAGCTACTTCTTGTTTTTCTTGTTTTTGTTTTCCTGTTTTCAGTGGATGGTAGTTGTCCAGACAGCACTATAGCAACCAGTGATGTTACAGCAGAGAGCACAATGGGGACCGACAATGTCACTGTGGAAAGTGCAGTGGTATCAGCAGATGTGTCTGAAGTGTGTGAGAAGGGAGAGTTGGGTGTGGTTCCTGAGTCGGATGCAAAACTTTCTCTGCGAATGAACCTTGTTACCCCTGTGAACGATGGGAGTGAGGAGTCCTCGCCATTCAGTTTGGAAAGTAAGAGGACGAAACCTGAAATGTAGAGGTCCTGCTGGATTTCAGCCCTAACTCAAAACCTCTCTTTGGCATTCCCCAAGACAGTCTCTGAGTTTCTGTAATTTTTCTCATTTTTCTTTTTGGACAGTGTCACTTAAATTTGTTTATCTGTTTCTGCAATGCTCTAAGCAAGGATGGAGTTGAGAGGAGAGGGCTCTGTTGTAAGGAAAAGTATTTCCAGAAGACTAAAAATTGTGATATATAGTGGCAACGTCACAGGACGGGAAGTGGTGCTTGATTGTATTGGGAGGGAAAAGATTTTATATTTTTTTATATATATATATAATCATAGAATGGTTTGAGTCAGAAAGGACCTTAAAGTCCATCTAGTCTTAACCTTCCTGCCACGGGTAGGGACACCTTCCATGATCCCAGGTTGCTCCAAGCCCCATCCAACCTGGCCTTGAACACTTCTAGGGATAGAGCAGCCACAGTTTCTCTGGGCAACTTGTGCCAGGGCCTCACCATCCTCACAAGGAATAATTTCTTTCTAGCGTCTAATCTAAATCTCTTGGCTTTTAGTTTAAAACTGTTTCCCCTTGTCCTGTCACTATCTGCCTGTGTAAAAAGTCTCTCTCCCTCTTTTTTTATAAGCTCCCTTTTAAGTACTGAAAGGCTTCAGTGAGATTCCCCAAAGCCTTCTCTTCTCCAGGCTGAGCAACCCCTGCTTTCTCAGCCTGTCTCTGTAGGTGACTCTGAGGTGCTCTGATTACCTTTGTGACCTCCTTGGACCCATCCATAACCTGGACAAAAAAAAAGTTTGACAGTGTTTTATTCAGAACAGTGACATTCAGTCTAATAGTCTAAAACTTATAGGAACTCTGGTCTGTTCTGAGAAGTTGGATGGGGAAGCCTGGGCACCCTTTGTCCAGTGTTACTCAACCTCTCCACTGAATGTGGGGAGCTGGAAAGAGGCAGAAGAATCTTTTTGGATGATGTCAAAATCATCTTTATTTTCCTTCTTGTTTCAGAGCCTATAGCCAGTGACAGGAAAGATGGATCCTCTGCTGCTGCTAGGACTGCTGCCAGGTAACTGGGCTTCTTGCTGTGCAGAGTTAATACAAAGGTCTGGGTAGATCCTGTTTCCACACATTACCAGCAGGAGGGAAAAAAAAATCAGGAGATGCAGAAGCAAGGAACACTCTTAGCAGTAGCCATGACATGAACTCTTTAAAAGCAGGTTTTAATTACATAGGCAAGGTGGGAACCCCACCTGCTTGTTCATTACAGGCTTTTTGCTTCCTAATAATGTCAGCATTTTGCTTCCTTCTGATTGTAGTCAGCCAGAAATTCATATCTTGTGCAGTCCAGAATGCAAGTCTGCCTTATCCACCTCATAAATTGCAAATATATGGTTTTCTGCTTTCTTGTCTTGTGCAACTTTCTGCAAAGGATCTCTGAGAAGTCCCCAAAGAGTATTATCTTTTTGATATGAAGCTGATAAAAACATAATCAGTTCATGGATATATAGAAATCACAGTTTAACACGTTGACCAAAACATAAGTTACTCCCTCGGTCTTTTGATTTGTATGTATCTGTCTTATCTCACATTTAATGCCTAGCTTTGCTTTATTTTAACTTTTGGGAGGTATCATTTGTAACTACTAATAGGAATCTGACTAGGAAGACTGACCTGTAGTCATCTGAGTGAAGCATAGTGGTTTGAAGTAGTGAGAAAACTTCTGAATAAACTCAGTACCTCTTGTCACAGGGTTGCATGCTGGATGGTAATCATGCCTCAGTGCTGAGGATGAGTGGTAGGCATTTCTCACTGGTTGAGGATGGGTTGCCTTTGTAGGTATAGGTTGAACATGAACTCTTAGAGTCTGCTTTCATTCCCAGTATTTTTGTGGTGTCATGAAATTCCTAAAAAAGTAAGCCATAAATGGTGTAACTGTGTGCCCTTGTGGGTACCAGAGGAAGTAGATGAAGTGGATGCTGAAACTCCAGATGGTGCTGCAGTTTTCCACACTACACTTCCTGGAATTGTTACATTGCTCTTGGCTGCTAGGGTGTCTGCAGAAATGACAGAAATGCTTATGCAATTGCAGCTTGTTTCTTGACCTTTGAGACAGACCATCTCACTTATTCTGTGTCTGTGTAGGTCAACAAGCTCAATACAACAGTTGCTGCTTTCCCAAGGGCCTAGAGAATTCTTGTTTTGCTGGGTAAGGGATTTTCTCACTCCCTGATGCTTTTTTGTTTGTTTGTTTGTTTTAAATCTGCACTGCTAGCTCCCAGAAAGCATCATCTGTGTTTAGTCGTGTCTGTGAAGTTCGTCGGGAGGATGAGGCCAGAGGTCATGGTCTTTCCACTTCTCCGTTTAGGTAACTTCTCACACTCTTTGCCCGCCAGTCCTGGGTGGATTTATATGCACATGTGCATTTTCTGCATCAAAGAAATTGCACTAAGTCATTGTCTTTGGGTGACTTAGAAGGTTGGAGACAAGGGGGTAAGTATACTAAATACTGTATGTTTGTATTTCACATGGTAATCAGACCACCTTTTGACCGAGCAGCAATGTGATTGCAGACAACTAATATGCTTTGGTAAAACCTGGCATTTGAGAGAATTGAGATTATACTTAAGGCTTTTTAAATACCTTTTCTTTCTCGTCTTCCAAGGTCTTCTGACCAATTTTGTTTATTTTTTTCTGCTATTATCTCTCTTCCAAGTCCATCAACTTTTGCTGTCTCTGCTTTGAAAAAGACTGTAGAGCCGCATATGTTAGCATGACAAGGGTGCTTCCTGGAGGATAGAAATCTGCTTCTTCAATGTTTTCCATTCTGTCTTTTGATGGGACCATAAGGTCTTGGTCTATGTAGAAAGAATAACCTATGTTTCAAGAGCATTGAACAGTTATACTAAAGACTCTTAGTTATTGAAATGAATAGGGAGTTCCAGTGCTGGATGAGGTACAGACAGAAGAGAAGACAGTCACGCTTCAAAGTAGCTGAGGGAAGCCAAATATGTACTTCTAGTAGGGCTCAGTATAGAGTCCCATATAGTACCTAGTAACACTTTTGGCAGAGCAGACAAATTTTAATGAAAACTTTAGACAGCAGTTGTGTTTATGCTGCTGGGTGTATGCTTCTTGCTAGATGTGATTACCAGTTTCCAACCAATCAAGTGCTGGAGCAGCCTGTAGTAACTTCTGGAAGCAAGTTACGTAGTTGGTGCCTGATATGTGGAGTGTAGATTGCTATATTAGTGTTTGAAAAAGCACCTAGTTCTGTACAGTGTCTGGCATACTTTTTGCTACCATGTGTATCACTTGAGAAGTGTTGAAAGGGGCTTTTTATAATTTGAGACTCACTGAGTTCTGTGCAGTCCTGAGTTGCAATTGAACGACTGCCAGGATGGGTTTTTTTTAATGTTGGTTTCGCTTGAGTGGCAGCATATTTGTTGTCTTGTTTTCTTAATCAGTAATTTTGATCTGTGTGTAACTGGTTTGTAGGGGAAATCTGTTCATGTTTACTGGCACAGAAGAAGATGCTGAATTATATACAAATCCCAGTGATTGGCAGTACCAGCAACACAAGGCAGATGACAGTGGTGGACAGATTCCTCAGAGGATGCAGCAAGACTGCTATCAACAGTCTTCTGATGCAGAGGATGGAGAGTCTATGGAGACTGATGTCATGAGCACTCAGGCAGAAGAAGGGAGAAGAATGCAGAGGAAACAAAGTAAGGCTGTTAAAACTGATCAAAGTCAAGAGAGGTGGGAAAACACCAAGAATAAAGGGATCCAGACTACAGCAGACTGTCTTTTTACCCTAACAACTGTTACAACTTCAACACAAACATCAGAAGAAATATGTAGACAGGTGGAAATGGGAACCAGTATGTCTGGGCAGAGACCTGGGCGACAAGATGTGAATGTCCAAACTGACGAGAGTGGGGAAAAGCTTGTGAACGCCTCTGGAGACGACACGGACTCTTTGCACAGTCAGGTGGGATGAAGGCTGCCTGTATTTAGTTTTACTGCTTTAGGACACTAAAGTATCCGATACTTCAACCAGTAAATTCACTCTCTGTAGGAAAAAGCCAAAGAACCGCTTTAAAATGTTAATGTTGCAAGCTTTCCTGAATCAACTATACACAACTGCTAAGGTAGCAGTGCTCACTGGGTAGCATAAATTTGGGAACTTATTGTCTCCATACTTATTTTCTGGAAAAGTGTGACAGGTTTGTTGGTTTCGTTTGGGGTTCAGTTTTTTGGGTGCAGATATAGTTAACATTGTAAAAAGTTTTTCACTTTTTGTTAACTGGAGATGGGAGTTGCATGAAATTTTGAATGGATGGTTTGATGTCTTCTGTTCTGCTCCAGCCAACTTCTGACAGCTTGTTCTAATGACATTCCATCTAATGTCAAGGGGACATTTCTTCCGTGGAAACATTCTTAACAAGATGACTAACTTTGAATTAGTATTTCAGAAAGTATTGCAGACTCAAGAAAAAACACTGCTTTGCTATTACAGTTTATATATTTTCTTGTGAACTGAAAGACTAGAAAAAGGATTTTTTTCTAAACTTGATTTAAGAATAGTGCATTCTGTGGGAAATAGGAGATTAACAGGGCTATAAAAATGCAGTGCAACATTGGTGTGATATGTCTAAGAGTCCACTGAATGAAAGAGTATGAGAAGTCATGCTAAACAAGTTTGCTGTTTCCTTCTTGGACTGCTGTGATTTCCCTTCCTCTACTTGTCAGCAAGTCAGCAAAATGTGTTCAGTTCTCCTTTGTTTGGGGTCTCTTTTGTTGTTGCATCTAATTTGTAACAGGATGCCGCAAGATTCCCTACCCCAGTAGTTAAACATGGTATGAAGAAACTGTACTGCAGAGATAGCTCTATCCAGAAATCATTTGCTTTTTGTTGTGGTGTGTTTTGTTTTTACTGTGTCCTCTTTATTACAGGGAGAGGAGGAGTTTAACCTTCTTCACCCACCCAAGGGTCAGGTTCAGCGTCGCCACATGCGAACCATTCGAGAAGTGCGCACCATTGTTACACGTGTTATAACAGATGTTTACTACATCAATGGTGCAGAGGTGGAACGAAAAGTCGTTGAGGTCAGTTCTTGGGTTTGGGACTAAATGGAATGATATGTTGTTTGAAAAATAGAAGTAATTAAAATGAGAATGTATTCTGGCTGCAGAAAATGAGTTGAATGAACAAGTCTACATGCTGTGATGACAAAGCTTTCTTCATGAGCAAACATGCAGACCATTTAGTGCGTGGCAAAAGCTGTGTATTTGATGGTAGTGTATTTTGTACCTGCTACTGTGTTCTGAAGGCACACTGATTTTTCTTCCCAAGGAACTGAACAAAAGATGTGCATTCAACTGTTTTAGAAGTCTTGGAGTTTTGTCAGAATAGAGATATTTCAGAATGGGCAGAAATTCCATTAGTAAGCAAAAATCAATTCTGCCAGTAAAATTGAACTGTGTACGATAGTTTATCCTGTTTTACAGCTCAGTGTTATTTTCAACTGCAGTCTTTTGTGTCCTGTGGGCCAGGTTCTATGAGGTCTACAAAAATTAACTTAAAACTAAGAAATAAGCTAGCCTATTGTTTGTAAACTTGTGTTGTAGTATGTCAGAAAGTCTTTACGGAATCGCAGAAGATTGCTGAAAAAGGCTGATTTGATGTGTACAGTAATCACATCGGCCTGATAGCAATAAAATGTTACTGCTATTCTGCTGTAACATAAGAGTCTTGTGCTGTGTAATCACAATAAGTAATGACACAAAAAGATAAATTAGTTCAGTGCAAAGCTTGTACTTTTACACCTGATACCATGCATGAAATTGCTTATTGTAATATTAAAATGGAGAATTAAATTTCCTATAATGTGCTTACATAGATTATGTAATCACAATTATATAACCATTTCCATTTTATCTACCACCATTTGATATCACTATTTTGTAGATACATATTTTGTATACATAAAGCTTAAATGGCTCCAAATGATAAGCTGTTGAAAATGATCTTGGATTTCAGTAAAGCTTTCGATACTGTCTCCCACAGGATCCTTCTGGACTAAATGTCCAGCCCACAGCTGGATAAACACACCAGGTGGTGGGTGAGCAATTGGCTCACGAGTCAAGCACAAAGGGTAATACTGACTGGGGTGACACGAGGCCTGTCACTAGTGGGGTTCCGCAGGCCTCCATCTTGAGCCCTGTGCTCTCCAACGTCCTCATAAATGACTTGGACGCAGGACTGGAAGGGACACTGAGCAAGTCTGCAGATGACACAAAACTGGGAGGAGCTGTTGACTCCCTTGAGGGCAGAGAGGCCCTGCAGAGAGACCTTGACAGATCAGAGGGCTGAGCAATCACCAACCGTAGGAATTTCAACAAGGGGAAGTGCCAGATTCTGCCCCTGGCATGGGGCAGCCCTGGATGTATGGACAGAATGGGGAATGAGATCCTGGAAAGCAGTGCCGGGAAAGGGACCTGGGGGTCCTGGTCAGTGGTCAGTTGGCCGTGAGTCAGCAGCGCCCTGGCAGCCAGGAGGGCCAACCCTGTCCTGGGGGCCTCAGGCCCAGCATTGCCGGCTGGGCCAGGGAGGGGATTTTCCCGCTTTGCTCTGCCCTGGGGCGGCCTCACCTGCACTATTGGGGCAGTTTGGGGGGACACAATGGAAGGGAGAGATTGAGCCATTAGAGAGTGTCCAAAGGAGGGAACAAAGATGGGGAAGGGCCTTGAGGGCAAGTCGTATGCGGACACTGAGGGCACTTCGTGTGTTCAGCTGGAGAAGAGGAGACTGAGGGGAGACCGCATTGCAGTTACAACTTCCTTGTGTGAGGAGGAGGAGGGGCAGGCACTGATCTCTTCTCTGTGGTGACCAGTGACAGGTTGGATATTAGAAAGAGGTTCTCCACCCAGAGGTGGTTGGGTGCTGGAATAGGCTCCCCAGGGCAGTGATCACAGCACCAAGGCTGACAGTAGGTAAAGACAGAGCTCAAGAAGTGTTTGGATGATACTTTCGAGCACATGGTGTAACTCTTGGGGATGGTCTTGTGTTGTGCCGTGAGTTGGACTTGATGATCCTTGTGGGTCCCTTCCAACTTGGCATATTCTGTGATTCTATGAGCAACCAAAGGCTTCTAGTGTCTTGTGTATTTGTTGCACTCTCACAGTCTGGAAGTGTGTGAATTATTCAATGCCAGACCAATCTGTTCTGCAGTTAAGAAAACTTTCCTATCTTGACCATCCAGGAGCCACTCTGGCAGTCTCAACTGCACTGCTGAGCTGGGTCTGAGGCCTCTTTGCCGTGGCAGCTGCAGTGAGCCAACAGGGACCTTGCTTGACTCCCTGAACACCCCATACTCACAGTCAGACAGGTTTCCTCACCAGCTCAACTCCACGTTTCCCATGGCAGAGTCTCAGACATCTGGATCCTTAAAATAATTTAATCTTGGTGCAATAACTAAATAACAAAATAACAGCTTAAGCTTAAGTGTGTGCTTAAGCTAGTGCTTCTGAGGAGGGATCTTGAACAAAGGAACCCCTGGTCTTTTATACTTTCACAGTCTAAGGTGGGAAAGTCTCCCAGTCACTGGCCCTTGCTGTGTCCACAAGTGTCCAGGCCCTTTGTTATGCAGTTCACGGCCTTTTGCCTGGGGCTCTCACCCTCTTGAGTTCAACCTGCAGCTCAAACTGCAGCTGCACCCTGAGCTGTGAGCTACCAACACAATGTGTTCCTAAACAACACTGTTGGCTGAATTCTTAATGTGACCTCTTGATAAAGAGCAGGCTGCAGGCCTGTAGTGAGAGATGCACTACCATGGGTCAGTCCAGAGTCAAATCTACATGGTTGTCCTCAGCTTCCTGAATGTGGTCTCAGCTTGTCTGCGCTTTGGACCGCTGGTTGTAGAGCTTTCATCTAGCATGCTCATCACCTTTGACAAACCTCTTTTTGTTTCTTTCAAGGAAACTGAGGAGCCTGTAGTGGAGTGCCAGGAATGTGAGACTGATGCATCCTCCTCCTGTAGAACTGCAGTGGGCTCATCACTGACCTCAGGGGATCTTGGTGATGTCAGTTCCTTCTCATCTAAGGCCTCAAGCCTCCACCGCACATCCAGTGGAGCAAGCAGTGGTCACTCTGCCACACACAGCAGCAGCAGCTCAGGACGAGGAACTGGAACTGTCAAAGGGAAAGCGTGTGGGACAGAAACTGGAGAATTTGCTTTACCTACTGGCAGAGGCATCTTAGGAAAATTAAGGTATGTGCAGAGTCTTGGGAAAAGAAGAACAGATAATTTGCAGAAGTGAGCATCTGGCTTGTGAGTGTGAAGCAGAGTAGACCTAAATCAAAAGTTTTTTGGGAAAGATCTGGCTTGATGAGCAGAAATAAGGAGATAGTATTTACTTTCACATCTGTTTGCTTCCTTGTGAGGCATTGCTTTGCCTAAGCTCTTGCCAGTTTAGCAGCGATGAGGCAAACTTCTGGATGTGTTGGGGGATGATCGACAAAAGGGGAGGATCCTGATGAGCTGGCTTCTCTTTTCAGAACAGTTACCTCATAAATTCTCTAGCCCTAGGAAAGGAGCTGGACAGTCTGCATCTCCACTCAGAGTTAGCCAGATGGGAGCACTGCCATGTGAGGAAGAGGACTCTATGACTGGCAATCGTCAGTGTGGCAGGGCACCTGTGACACCTCGTGGACGAGGAAGAAGAGGCCGCCCACCATCTCGAACAACAGGAACAAGGTACCCTGGAAAAAGCAGACTGTAACTTATTGCCAAGAAGGAGAATGGGGAGCTCCTGTCCTAATGAGGCAAAGGAGTTAGTTTTTAGTGATACCATGTAGCAGCTGCAAGCATGTCACCCAAGTATTCTATAGGTAGTAGCTTTTTTCAGATCTTTCTGGGAACTCTTTTCTCTTTTCTACAGAGATTTAGCTGGACTGCCAGGTGTGGAGGATCTCTCAACTATGGCATCACCTGAGAAGAAAACATTTACGCATTCAGTTCGCCAGCCAGGTGGAAGGGAGAAATCTGACACTTCTGGCTTCTGTGCGTTACGTCGAAGTGACTCTCCAGAAATCCCATTACAAGTGATGACTGGTCCTTTGGACTGTGCAGACTCATCCTCTGGGAGCAGCTTTGTAGGCCTCAGGGTTGTAGCAAAGTGGTCCTCAAATGGGTACTTTTATTCTGGGATGATTACCCAAGATGTTGGGGCTGGAAAGTACAAGCTGCTCTTTGATGATGGATATGAATGTGATGTGCTAGGAAAAGATATTTTACTCTGTGATCCTATCCCACTGGAGACAGAGGTGACGGCACTCTCTGAGGATGAGTATTTCAGTGCAGGTAAGAGCAGTTCTTGAGTTTTATCCTTGGTTTTCTGAGTCACTGAATGCAATTGAAAACAAATGCTTTTCCAAGAGAATGAGAAGCCTGTGTATGGTTGGTTAACAGGTGTTATTTGTTGTCATGTCAGGTGTGGTGAAGGGACACAGGAAGGAGTCTGGAGAGCTATACTACTGCATTGAAAAGGAAGGCCAGAGGAAGTGGTACAAACGAATGGCTGTTATCCTGTCTCTGGAACAAGGAAATAAGCTCCGTGAGCAATTTGGGCTAGGTCCTTATGAACCAGTCACCCCTCTGACCAAAGCAGCTGACATCAGTCTTGGTAAGGGGAGGTGCTGTTGAACTGCTGGCTGTGCTCTTCTGCGTTTTGTGCCTTTGAGATAATTCTAGTACCTGATCTGAATTACCAATGTTTAAATATTTCTGGGTATTCAGTAATGCTTTTGGTACTTCACAGTGGGATCTTTGAGATCCTTTTATTGTTCAGGGTCAGAGACTTAGTGGTATTGAATGGCTTGTGGAAAGCAGCCTGCTTCTAAGACAGTGATGCTTGCCGTACTTATGTACACTTGGTGGATGGCTGCCCTGATACAAACTCTCCAGCAGTATTGGGAGGAAGAGAGACGAGGCTTGAGAAGAAAGATACACAAGCGAGATACCTTTTTTTCTTGCTTTCCTCTGTCAGAGGGTGGTGGCATGTACCTTCTGGGTACTTTTGCGTTCAGCCACCTCTGTATAGATAGGTAGGATGAAAGCTTGTGGAGTTTGGTGACAGCCTGTGACTAATTTCTGCATACTGTATTGCAGATAATCTGGTGGAGGGGAAGAGGAAGCGACGTAGTAACCTTGGTTCTCTCAGCACTTCCAGCGGCAGCACAACTCCCACTCGTAAAGGGCAGGAGAGTCCACGCATCCCACCAGGCACACAGTCTGGGAAAAGGAAACTTGTCGCATCTGAAGATGAGCAATCCCCAGCTAAACGTGGCCGCAAGTCAGCAATGATAAAGCCTGGTGAGAACCTTATTTTCTGCTCTTAAACCTGCATTCATTTATTTTTTGTCACCTTGGTATTTCTGTAATTGATCTTTCCACTTCTCATAAGCAAAAAGTAGGTGAGTTTGCTTGTTTGCCCTGCAGGGTTTGAGACTGATTCTCCCTGGATGCATTCAGCTGGAGATGTATTTAGCATAGTCTCATCTATGCTATCTTTTCAGTTCTGCCTTTTAGAAATGCTCTGACTTTATTGTTGTGATTTGTCTCCCTCCTTTCTTATTTCTTTAATCAGTCCCAAAATGCCTAGCTGTTAAAGGAGTCTGTTCACAGCAGTCAGTGTTGTTTCAGGATGTTGATAATACTGGCACACATTGTCCCGTTAGTCATTCAGGTTTTGATTTGAAGATTCTTTGCAACCAGAAGGGTAAAATATCCCTACCTATCCTAGTGTAATCCTAGCCCAATCCTGTCTGTCTCCTCCAGTAAAATATCTGAGTTGAACATATGCACCAGGTGAAATATCTTACCCAGGGTCTTTATGCAGAACCTGACTTTGAAGATTTATGGTGCTTCTGTCTTTCTGCAGGGGCTATGAGAGCTGGAGAGTTTGTAAGCACCTGTGAAGACATAGATGCCGTAGATCCCCCAGTACTTGAGGAACATCACGGACCTTTGCCCCTCAATAAGACCCTCTTTTTAGGCTATGCCTTTCTTCTCACCATGGCAACACCAAGTGACAAATTGGTCGGTCACCAGAAGCCATCAGATGGTCCCACAGGGAGTAGCGAAGAGGAAGAAGGTGAGGCAAATCTTACCTGTTGCATTTTCAAGTGAAATGCTGTGGCTTTAGGAAAAATGCCTGATACTGTCTGATCAGACATTTGTGTGTTTGTTTACCCTTTTGCTCTTTAATCTTTTGTAGAAAGGACCCAAGACTTGGTCTCTGTTTTAGAGAACTTGTGGCCTAAGGTGTGGCAAACCTCAGTGGTGATCATGGGGCTGTTCAGCAAGCTAAGAAAGGTGTGAAAATTAGTGAGATCAGGGGTGTCAGAATAGTATAATGTAAGAAGAAAGGTTTTGAGAGATAAGGGATAGTGCTGGGAAACACAGAACTTGAAAGCATGTATGGGTCGCTCCAGTTTTCCTTTGCTAGTGTTATGTTCCATGCAGTGAACTGCAACATGAAAAATATGACAAGGTGCTCACCTGGCCAGTGCTGTCCTACCGTTTCTGCTGCCTCTTTTTTTTTTTTTTTTTTTTTTTTGACTCTTCCAAGGGTTTTCTGTAGATATTGTTGGGGGTCCCATACTGGAATCAATGAGGACTCTGTAGACTGAGGTGTGGGAACATAAGCAGATAGATTATAGTCAAAAACTGAACTTTCTGCTGTAGAATTTTTAGAGATGACTCCGTACGACAAACATTACATAGCACAACAGCTGCAAGCAGGAGCTGGCTATATCCTGGAAGACTTCAATGAAACCCAGGTAATGGTTCACTTACTAATCTAGAATGACAGTCACAAAATAGTTGAGATTTGAAGGAATTTCTGTAGCTTGTCTTGTCCAACCTCTCTGCTGAAAGCAGGATAAAATAGAGCAGATTGCTCAGGTCCTTGTCCAGTTGTGTTTTGAGTATCCTCAAGGATGGAAACACCACAGCCTCTCTGGCACCTTAATCTTGTGTTTGATCACCCCCAATTTAAAAAAAAAATAGAGGAAATTCTATTTAATTTTTTAATTTCAGTTTGTAACTGTTGCCTCTCGTCCTTTGAGTGGATAATATTGAGAAGAGTCTGGCTCCATCTTTTGTACATTCAGTTATGAAAGTGCATTAATAAGACCACTGAAGCCTTCCCTTCTTGACCTTTAACAAGCTCAGCTCTCTCAGCCTCTTCTTGTATGTCAGGTGCTCCAATGCCCAGACCTCTAAGTGGTCTTTAGCTGAGCCTGCTTCAGGGTGTCTGGTGTTTGCGGTGTACTGTGGAACCTAGGAGTGGGTGCAGATGTGATCTCACCACAGGTCTGTGCCTTGGAACACTTAGAGATAGAGCTCGTCACTTACCAGATCTCCTTGGACAACTAATTTAATTTGGTGTTGCTTTTACTCAAATTTAGAGTGTTTTAATAAAGAGGGTAAATTGTTCTTGAAGTGTCTTGCCTGAGGAAGCAGTCTTCTCTAGTGACTTACTGAGTTTCAAACTAATAAATAAATGATTTATTATTTTAGAGGGTTATAATGCAAAAACTATTAGGCAGAGTTTTTCTCTGTGAACTGCAGAGCTTGGAATAGGTGCTTATTAAACAGATTCTGAAATCAATAGTACCTTTACCTAATTCATCTTTCACAAAACAAGGCTATGAAAACCAGGGTTTCAGTTGTTTTCTTCTTTAAAGTGTTTAGCAGCAGGATAATTTCTGGGGTTTTTTTGCAAGCATTGTCTCCTGTTTACGTATCTTTTTATCTCCCTTGAAGTGTAATGCAGCATATCAGTGTCTTTTAATTGCGGACCAGCATTGTCGAACTCGGAAATACTTGCTGTGCCTTGCCAGCGGGATCCCTTGTGTGTCTCATATCTGGGTCCATGATAGTTGTCATGCTAACCAGCTTCAAAATTATCGGAATTACCTTTTGCCAGCTGGATATAGCCTCCAGGAGCAAAAATTGCTAGAATGGTAAGTGCCAAATAATCATGATCTAAGTCCACAGAATCTCCAAGAAAACTGTTATACTTGGGAGGCTCTTGAATATCTGTACTGGAGGTGGCCCTAGTACTGCTCTCCATGTTTTTCCTTCCATATAGGAACACTTTCATCTCTTTCCTTGAATTTACTGTGACCTCTACTGCCAAATACATATGGGTGCTGTATACTCAAAAAAGACAGTCTCCTGGGAAGTAAGAAAGGAGTCAGTCTTCTCATGAGGAAGACAGAACTCAGGAAAGGCTTCCCACACATATGGCTAACTTCTCTAATTGCTCAGAAATGGGTAAAGGAGAGCAATACTCCTTTTTTCCTTGATACTTTTTGAAGCTAGCTTGTGCATTTTCTATGGAGGCTAATCCAATAGGTCTGTTCTGAGATAAAAGTTGTCAGGTCAGACTCCTCAGGCAAGGTGAGGGGCAGACAAAAGTTTGTAAATCGCTGTAGGCTTTTGGGCAGGAAGGAGACTGATGTCTTCCTTCTCAGACCTGTCAAAGTGGAAGCATTTTGGATTTGTACAAGAAAGGTGGTTCTGGATTAAGAAAGAGCCTAGTCTAATTTCAGATTTAGGTTGCTGCACACACACCCCACCATTATTGTCTAGCTCTGTTTTACTCTCTATAAACCGGATAATCGATTCAGGAGGGGTAGTAGAAGAGCAGGTCGTTGTACACAAGAGATTCAAAGAACCAATATGGGAGCCAATCAGGTGACTAGACTACTAGGTATTTTTAGTAGTCTGCATTTCTCTTTACAGGCACCCACGAGAAAATCCCTTTCATAACCTAAAGGTTCTCCTGGTGTCAGACCAGCAACAGAGCTTCCTGGACCTGTGGTCTGAAATTCTTATGACAGGGGGAGCAGCATCTGTTAAACAGCATTACTCAAATGCTCACAACAAAGGTACTCATTGGCTGGTTTCTCAGGGAACCCTATGCTAGGGTGCTCAAGTACGGTTTAAAACCATTTAGAATGGCTTACAAGGTTGTCTATAAGCAGAAAGGAAGGCAAAGTGCAAGACACTAGCTCTCTTCCTGAATGTAATCTATATATAGGTTAAATCTGGGAGACCTGTCTTTGCAGAGGAGATGCTGCAGCAATTCAGAACATAAGCTGTCAGCTTCCAGCCTATGTTGAAAGGGGGAGATAGGCAAGAGTTGCTCCTGGACCTTTTGTGGGTGTCTCAAATTGTACTTCCTTGTCCTTTTCAACTCAGCTGTCTCTCCCTCTCCATACAGATGTAGGTTTTAGTACACCCAGCCTGAGGTCAGGACTCAGTGTCCTGCCTGTAATGTTGGCTACTGGTTTTCTCTTACCTGGACTAAAAGGAATATTTTACTTGCAAGGTGCAGGGTTGCTGTATTAACTTGTATTAAGAGAATTCACTGCCTAGGAATGAGAAGACATGTAAGAGAGATTCATAGTGTTAAAACACATGGATCTGCCAGGTTGGATGGGGCTTGGAGCAATCTGGTCTTATGTCCCTGCGTGGCAGGGGGGTGGAATGAGATGAGCTTTAATGTCCCTCTCAACTCAAATCATTTAGGATTCGGTGATTCTATGATCTGCTGCTGCAGAGCAGGTCCTCTTTCTTCACCTGACAGATGCCTGTCTTTCCTCCTGTGCAGATATTGCTTTGGGTGTTTATGATGTGGTGGTGACTGATTTTTCCTGCCCAGCTGGTGTCTTGAAGTGTGCAGAAGCTTTACGGCTGCCTGTTGTCTCACAAGAGTGGGTGATCCAGAGCCTTATCGCTGGGGAGAGAGTAGGCTACAAGCAGCATCCAAAATATAAACATGACTATGTCCCCCAGTAAATGAAAACTTTGCCCTGCTGCCCAAATTATTGTGCAGACTGTGTTTTAATCAGATTTCAAATATTTGTGAAATGGGCAGTATGCATGGATTATTGTATATAGTTTTATCTGCTGGACTTCTATGATTAAATAAATGTTCAACCTCTTGTGGTATCTGCTGGGACTCCTCATTTATCTAAACTTATTCCAGGGCAATGCCTTCAGAAAAGGAGGACAAAGAGAAAAGAAATGCTTACATTTCTCTGAGCTGAATAGCACTAATATTCTGCTTTGGGTAAAGGCTGACCTCAACACAAAGTCAATTATGAAGGAAGGGAAGGGGGCATATTCCATTGGCAGCCTGTTTTTACAGAAGCAAATGCCACAAAGTTCAGGGCAGCAGCAATTCTGTTTGTTGGTAGAATACTATGTTCTGTACCTCTCCAGTTTGCTGTTATTCTCTGCCATTGGTTTTATTAAGGTGTTGCTATGTGACTGCTACGAATTTCTAGGACAAAATGCCCTTTTGTTTTGGCCACCTCTTTTTTTCCTGTAGTGACTGTATAGCTATTAACCTGCCTTAGTGGAGACTGGCACTGCCTAAGTAGAGATACAGACTCAAGAACCTCGGACAGTTAAACTGCTGGGAGACTTGGGGTTCAAAGAGCATGTAAGTGCTGTGTATCTTTAAATGGTGATGGGATAAATTGTCTGCTTCTGAGCTTCTGCATTCACAACCAGGCACTTCATCTTGGCACTAAGCTGGCCAAAAGGCAAAAGCTCTTCACTCTTAACAGTGCTATAGGCTGAAGGTGCACCCAGGCCTCCATCCAGCCACGTACAGTCTTTAGTCCCCTGCTTCAGAAGTGTAAAGTTTTTCTTAATGTGTATTTTTCCTCTATCGATAATTTCCTAGCTCAGACACCTGAATGTGTTGGTCTGTAAATCCCACATCCAAACTTCAACAGGCTTTCTAGCTTTTTCCATGGTCACAGGATTTGAAACTTTGCATTCGCAACAGTCCTACCACAAACAGCTGTAGTGCATGGAAGGTGCCAGGTCTTATACTTGCTGGCTGTTGTTACTGTGTCTTTCTGAGCAAGCAGAGAGGATTTCCCCCCCCCCCCCAAGGACATGAAAAATCCTTTGAAGGGAAGGCTGGTTTCCTGACAGCCTTTGTGTTTAAACTGGAAACCTGATATGAAACCCCAGTGATGGACTTGAGGGCTTTCTTCTGCCAGTCATTCAAATGGACTTGCAGCAAGATAGTCTGTTGTAGCAAGGCTACAAAATCTTATTAACAGGCAAGAAGTTTCTGCCAGATACTGCTTTTCATTGACAGAGAATAGCTATGCCACTCTATTCCCTTTGCACTGGGATGCAGATATTGACAATATTCCATACAGTTGCATGACAAGAGAGTTTTATTTTGGTACAGTAGGGTAGTCACTAGTAGCATTCTAAGTAGTCTGGAATGAAAACAGCCCAGGTGGAGCAGACAGCCACACCAGGGAAACGTCTGCTGAGGTTCAGTGTGAGCACACTTTTCTGCTGGCACAGGGCGCTTGGTACTTGAATAAGGCAAAGCTCCTACTTTGTCTAGGCATATGTAGTATCAGCACACAAAATGTATTAAATTGTATAAAGCATGTGATATCACTGGTGTCTCTTTCACCTGCACAGATATGCTAGAATAGTGCACTGCATGAAAAGATATTCTTAAAATCTATTCCTTCTTCCCTTCCATTTTACCTCAGTTGAAAATTGCTATTGCTGTTTCATTTACCAGGTAGTATGTATTTGATCAGCAGACATTGTGTACTGTAAATCAGTTTACTGCACAAGTGGAACTTCTGAATATAGCTAAAACTTCATTCATAGTCAAGAACAATAGATTACTTCCTTCATACTCCAACTTGCAATGGAGCATAGTCCAGCTGAGGAGTCAAGGCATTATAATTCTTGGTGCTTTTTCACTTTCTGAAGAGGCACAGACTGCCTCCCTAGAAGCATTTATGTGGGGCTGCAGAAAGCATGTTTTTACTAGTTCAGAAAAAAAAAAAAAGAGTAGCTTTCTGCAATCACTGGGCAGCCTCACATAAGTGACACTTTCTTGCCAATTCCTTCTGAAACAGTAGTTCACCAGGCAAGAGCCAGCTACAACGAAGTTGAGTGCAAACTCTCTCAACTGTCCAAGAGCACCAGTCTCCACTGCTTGATGCGTCACTGGTCACATCCTGAAGGAAAGGTCTTATTACTTAGACCCCAAAACTGCAAGAGAAGGGTAAAGTATTAATTACGTGTTGAAAGTAACTCCCTTTATCAACCGACATCAGCATTTTTCAGCCAATATGAGGTAGCAGCTTGTTCAACTTCTGCCAAAACAAAGGGGAGAAAGCATATGAAACCCCAAAATTAATTCGTGTTGGTTTGTTAGTTCTCTGTCATGGTATTTAGCAACACTTTGGGTAAGCCAAAATAACTAGAAGTAATCAATAAAAATGGTATTTCCAAGTACCTCAGGATAATGCTACAAGCAACGCTGAAGATATTCCTACCTGCCCAAGGTTCCTCCAGCCTGGGTGTAGTATTTGTTATAATCCAAGCGTAGCAGCAGTTGAGCTAAGTCAGAGTTTATCTGATGGTTGCGAACACTAGAGAGAATCTTGAAGAGAAGTGATGACTGACGACTGAATCCCTACAAATTAGAAGAAGACAGTTCTGGGCCCTCTCAGAAAGCAAGCAAGCCTTTAATCTCTATTTCTGCCCAAACAGTCTTTTAATAGCCTGATGAAAAGAATAACTGCATGAGAAGTGATCCTCGTCCAGGATAAGGTAAGCTCTGAGCCACAAGAATTCCTAGGTGTTAGTTATCCAAAAGGAGGGATAGAGGCACCAACAAATACCTGCCTCATTCTATTCCAATATCTGCCCACATTCCTCCTCTCTGTGCACGTAGAATTTCCAGCCTAAGTACGGCTGATTGATTAAAATAATTACAAGTCCTTATATAGAACATCTCATCTTACACTCTTGTAGTACAACTGTTAAAGCCTAGATAACTGCTTAGGCAAATATTTGCATGGAAGAAGAGCAGATCCACAGAAACACAGATTCACCTTCACCAAAATACTGAGTTGTGCAGCTCCCCGTTCATCTAATGGGCCCAGATTCTGACTGACCAGAGAACAAAAACTATGACAAAGATCCAGAATTTCATTTAAGCAGTGGAAAACCTGCATGGGATAAAAAGCACAAGATAGTAGTTGAAACAGAGTTCAAACACAAGGAAAGCACTTTTTGGTACCCCAAAAGTTGCAGCATTCATAATCAAGATATTATATTTTTTAATCAGTAAGGAAGATGTTAAAGTACCTGTAGCATTTTTGTAAGGTTTTCTATTGAGAAAGGGTTTACATTTTATGCTGCATCTCCCCCCCTGCCCTTCCCCCCTCCCTCCAACCTTTTGCAGACATTACTGGGGAAACAGGATTGGCATGACCCGTCCACAAAGGCAGAGTAGTTGAACACTGGCTTTCCTGTCCAACCAGCAGGTCATTCACTGCAGCTTCGGGATGAAGAAGGAAGAATAAAGACCAGCAAGAGCTACGGTTCAAGGCTTTGATTTCACTGTTCACTGAACTTGGAGGTTTTTTTGTATCAGTTGGTCAAGGTAACTTGCATTCAAGAGCGTTAAGAAAGCCCAAATGCTTCACAGAGGTAACTACTGGAACACATCAAAATTCCAGACTGGATAATTGGTATTCTGCCAGCTTTATGCTACAATAGTCTCATTGAGCAAAAAGACACTGTTTCATTGAAACTAACTTTCTTTGGGAATGCTTTTGTGAAGTTAAAGGTTTATAAAAATACTGCAACATTATAACATTTTTTTATTAAAAGAAAAAAGACCCTTAAAAGTCCACTCTGGAACATCTCGGCTATTTTTATTCTCTTAAGTAGGAGACACAATTTTTCCTAGTCTAATGCATTTCAACATGCGTCCCTCAGGAATACAGATCCCAGCATTATGCTCATTAGTACTTCTTTAATAAAATGGCCTGTGATAAAAATATAGCGATAAAAATTTAAGTTAGCAAGGTTAACTGAACACTGAAAGCATCTTGATTTAAAATTGCCAGGAATGCAGCATTCACACTCACCAACTGTAAATTAACCAACTGATCTTAATTTGATTATCTGTTCCAGTTTAAACCTGCCTTATTCCTAGAATTGTAGTCTGTGCTCTGCAGGAGATTATCACTGATCTGTTTTAAAAGATATGATTTGTCATATCTGTTCTAAAAGGTGTGTTTCTTAGGGCAGTTGGAGAATTTGTAGAAAAAGGTGAAAACTAGACCTACTTACAGGTTTTAGGAGGATGAAAGACTGAGCCAACAAATTACTTAAGAAATGATCGTGAGCCAATCGTATACTCTCAAAATCTCGCGTGGCATTTATCTGCTGCAGAAGCTGTGAGAACTGAGACTCCAGTACATCCACCTGATGGATACATGTAAAGATATCTCATTAGTATCTTGAGGAACGGGAGTACTTCAGACCATCCAAAAGTTTTGCGTAAGGAACTTGCTTATTGCTACTCTTATGTTAGAGACTGAGGATCCCCTTCTCTCCACCCGATGAATAAGGAATTATAGACAACAGCAGTATGTAGCAGGGGGAGACAAAAGAATTTTTGATGCCTAAGTAATATCTATGTAGAAAGGGAAACGGTCACTTTCTTTAAGATTAACTATTTAAAAAGTATATAACCAGCATGTAAACAAAGGTATTTGATTGTAGTAATCTCTGAATTTTATACAGGCAGATGCTATCTGGAATCTTAGGGCAAAGGCTGCCGTGCAAAAGCTCAGCCAGAGATGAGATACTCTGGAGAATCTAGAAAGCCAGGCCCCATCAATTCGCTGTTACAACTATTAAAGTGATAGGTAATTCTCACAAAGACATGCTACTGGTAACTGCTGTTTACATTTGAAAAGTCTCCTCCTTGGCTTCAAATGTCTTGGCTTCAATATGACTTCTTTCAATTCTTTAAAAAAACCAATCAACCAGCCAAAAAACCCCAAAACTTAACTCACAGTGGAGTTCACATAAGAGGCAAGGGAAGAAACCAGGATGGCATCTTAATGATGATCCTTCAGAGATGTCTGTGGTTTCTCACAAATGTTTAGTAGCACTAGAGAGCCACTAGAGAACTCCTGCATTTCTAGGAACACTCACTGAATCTCAAGTCCAAAAACTTTTTAATTGTAACACTAAGCCTGGGAACTTGGAGGAAGTGTAGACTTGTAAAGGAAATCCTGATTTCTTTACAGTAGAGAGAATCTGAAACCTGAGGTCTTCAGTGCTCCCTCCATGCATTTTTGCCAGTTCCTGACTAACTGATAGTTTGTCTTTTCTCTGTAAATACTGACCTGCAGATAATACTGAAGATTATCCACCAGGAAAGCCATGTGATCCCTCAGACGCCACTTGATGGCATCTGTTCTGTTTGATTTCAAGTGTTTGCGTTGCATCTGGAGAGCCCAGCAGTGCTGTAGCTCAGCCTGGACTCGTCTCACACTCAGCAGGTATTTGAACACAACATTGTACCTACAGTGAAAAAAATACAAAGTTGTTTAAGACTAAAAATCTTCCTTGTCTGCAGGTACTAGAGAACATAATGCAAGACTGGCAAAAGAAACAGGAGGTGGCTGCCTGTCAATAGATAGGGCAGATCAGGTGATGGTCCATCTCAGAGTAAGATTTCTGCTTGTGTTGGTTACTGACCTAAAAAATACAGAGTTAATTTTGGTGTAAGGAGGGGAGCTGCCAGTGAAAACATTGTTAAAGTAGCACTGTTTGTAAATTAGTGCAAATCTGTCAGCATCTTGTAGGTCTTAGTATCATTACAAATACTCAATATGAGTAACTGAAAAGAGCCATTTTAAGGTTCAGAGAGCAAGATGAAGTATTATAGCTCCACCTTTCTCTCCATAGTGAGAAAAAAACCATTAGTGAGTGCCTGAGCTCAGGGAACATAAAGATGAATATACAAAGACCATACCTAGTACTTACTTCTCAAGAACAGCAGGTGTAAAGAGAATGTGCAGTGGCCACTGAACTTTGTAAGAAAGGCCCAAAGCTGCCCATCCAGATGTGGGGGCTTCACGTGGAGATAACTCCCGGGAAGGCCCTTCACGAGTCTGAGAAGTATCTGAAAACAAATGAGGTGCTGAATTACATTATCTTCTTTGTCACTACCACCATGGCAAGGAAGAAAAGGAGAAAGGGAGAGAAGAGAATTAAGAAGAGCCAAAGCAGTCTGGGCCACATTGGGCTGTAAAGGGAACAAAATTAGTATTTCTTTAACTTTAGAGAAGAGCAACAAGATTTGAAAACAAGGTCATCATCTCCCATCTTAACTCACTATTAAAAATGCAAGTATATATACCTTTATGCTCCTTTCCGTGATACTCAATGGTTAAGTGAAGAAGAGGAAGAAGGTTGTCATCATCTAAGAGCACCTTATGAGCAGACTGCTGAAATGCAACGTTGACATCTGACAACAAGAGAACACACATATCAACTCAAGATGATGCAGCTAGCACTAATTTTGCACCCATTAGTTATTTATGCCTGGCCATAAAAGACAACACTGATGCACTATTGTCACTGGTTTCTTTTAATTCCAGCTTCAAGTATGGGGAGAAACCTGCCATCTGGAAGTTTCTGAGAGGTTGTTTTCACTCCGTGAAACATTCTAGTTTACAAATGCTGTTGTCTCAAAACTAACGATATCATTTAGAAGGTAGGATAGCACTCTCCTGTACTGGACATGGCTCACCATTTTCCTGCTCTACCACAGTGAGGACAGTTTGATAAGCAAATAACCAACACTCACCATGTTCAGTTACAGCTGTAGGTGGCGTCTTTAACATGTGCTGTGCAGTGTCAATGAAAGCCTGAAACAGCTCACCTCTTCCCAAAAGATAAAAGTCTTTTATAATCTGTGAAGATAAACTTTTTGTATCTAAACATATCAAAATGAGCTGAAATTTTAAGCATCCTAGCTGATGGCACCCATTTTTATTATTCCTTGGACAACTTCTGCCATTTCAAAACACAGCTGGAGAGCTCTGAATTTCATTCACTGCCTAAAGAGTTTACATCGCCTTTGCTTCAAGATGCAAACCATAAAACCACACACACATACCCCTCTAACTCTATCACTCTGTGCTCATTCTTGAGACCTGGAAAATGAAAACAGCTTATCTAAAAGAAAAAAGCCCAGAGTAGAAGGCAGTAAAGTATTTAATGGGAAATAGCAATTTAAAAAAGAAAGACAGAAATAAGCTGCTTCAGCAAAAACAAACTAGGAGTTACATTACCTTCAGTTGTCCTAGTAGATCCGATTCCTCCACCATCAGTTTCCAAAGATGCTAGTGAGGAAACAAAAGCCAAACAAAACAAGAGACTTCCCCTCAGAATTATCTTACCCATTCAGAGAGAATAGTAGCTGTCTTGAAACACTTGGAATGCGTAAAAAAAAGCACCTATAGCCAATGCTATATAAAGCACAAGAGAACACAAGAGTCCTGTGTAGCAGCCCATGCTACTAATTAAAACTCTTGATATATACCAGCAAAAAACTCTGCCTAAGAAACATGAAGACCCTTGACAAAAAAAAAAAAAAAAAAAGCAAATTCCTATGAAATCAGTTCCACCTCAGCTTGTTCTCACTTTTCTAACCTCCCCATCTTCTCAGGTTCTCCTCCCCACCACAACTGAAAAAAAGAGATTAAAAATTACTAAAGCAAAGAATATGTCCAGTGAGATGCCATCTATTAGACTAAAAGCACGGAGTCTTTTCAAGTGAAATAAAAAAATATACAAAAAACTCCCTTCTTTTGCCCATGAAAGTGCATAGTATTTGTTAATGTCCTTCTGTCATTAGAAGCTGGGGTTACATGAAGCTCTGAGACCCATAAGAACATGAAAGCTACCTGCATGCTCACATGCTTGTTCAATCACTGGTTCTGAAAAGCCCCCTTCTCCCAGTCACTCACAAAATTGAAATGCTCCTCGGCCTGCACAGCAGTTACCCTTCCTAGGAGGCTTACCTCAGCAACAGTGCTCCGGATCCAGTCAACCACTGACTCAAAGTCCACCAAACTAAAGAGTGGTTGCTGCTTGAGTCGATGTAGCTCTGCTGCAAAAGTGTCCTCCTGGTTTTTTAGGATAGAGCCTGGGCAGCAATGAGAAGTGTTTTGGAGAGTAAAAAGGAATGCCATTTGGAGACATACAGACCCCTTCCAGCACAGTGGGGCAGAAAGGCTGTCCAGGCAGCACTGTCTCAGGTCGGGCAAGGAACGTGAAGAGGAGGTCTCAAAGTACAAGTACCTACGGCACAAGATTACTAACACAGGTGCAGTTACAGTATAGATAACTTGCCATGGTAGTGCTGCGGTATCAGCAAAAACGCCAAATATTTTCTACATAAATGGTTGTTGCTGACAGCCCTTTTTCTAGGACTGAGCTAGATCTTTGAACCCAAAGGAAAAGTTGGTTTAGTTCTCCCCCTATCCCTGCTCCTTTCAAATCTACCCTATTGTTTGAACTTGGGGACATTTTTTTCAACCAGCTGAGCTAGAAGACCAACTTTTTTTCACCTTGCTGCTGCTAAGGCAACAAAACAGTCCAGCTGAATTGGTGCTTTGTTCTCTGTAATGTCACTCAAGTAATTTAAATACTTTTGCTTAGATAAACTCAAGATAGAGCCACCACAGCAGTCCTCCCCAGTTGGTATAAGAATGTATTTCCCAAGCCAGCTCCGATGTAAACTTATCAGGCTCTCAAAGAGAACCATCAGCTGGAATTGCCTCTCCCTTGCTGTCTTCAAGGCTCCATCTTGATAATTTGCCTTCCATAGCAACTTTTGGGACCACCTTCCAAATTAATTTGTGTTTGTGGATGCATGTTAATACTGTGACACCATTCTGCAACATATACACTCAGAGCAAGATGTGCCATTCTGTCTATCTGCAGAATTTAGGGACAGGGATGCAAACAGAAAAGAAAACAAGAACTTTGCAATCGCTTTATTTATCCAGAGCAAATCACATGGTGACTTGCTGGAATTTGGAGACTATGTTTGGAAAGTGTTATTTATTCATCCTGTTCTTATACTGCTCCCTTGGAATCAATCAGAAGCAGAACACTGGGACCACTGCCCTGTCCTAGCACAACCATCCATATAGTCTGAAGAATATCAACCAATAGTCAGTGATTGTTGAGGAATTTGTTAATATTGGGAAGCATTTTGGAAACTACTTGTCAGTCAGTCATAACTGAGCAGAGGTTGCAAGAAAGATGTTCATTACCTTTTCTGGTCAGGTTAACATTCTGATTCTCAAACATCTGTACAGATTCTCCCACGAAGAGGATTTTCTCAGCAACCCGCACAGGAATGTATGAAGGCAGCATTTCTACTCGCAGAGAAAACTGTTTTAGAGATGGAGCTAACATGTTCTCCTCCTCAATCAAGCGCTGTCACCAGGGAAAAGAAATCAAGTGCAAACCAGTGTGAGAAAACCAGAGGTGTAGAAGAGCTGTATAAAGGGTGATGTGTATGTGTGTGAGGGGGCATCCAAGAATGTTGGAAGTAAGCAGAAAGGTAGCAAAACTGATTTGTATCATTTAAGTTAGCCAGTAAACTTCCTTATGCTTCTAGTATGCTAGCAGATATCCCTAGAGATGTTGCTCCCATCAAGGAGTGGAGCAGAAGTGGAAAAAGGAGAAGCTAAAGCTTTGTGGAATAGCAGCAAATTGGCTGTACCAAAGGAAGTTACATCAGCCAAAGGAATTTTTATTGCAACTGCATTACATGAGTCCTTTTGCTGCCATAACAATGTTAACTAGCAATTAGGAAGTAGTAAGGCTCTCTGGGTGTTCTCTTCTTAATGTCCACATTTTCCACCATGGCCCTAGAAGACTCACCAATTTTCACATTCTTCCTTTATCTGATACAGTGAAATAACAGATTTTTCACTAACTGCCTTTTAAAGTTTTCCCTTGTTTTTTCCTGTGTGTAGTCTGTTTTCAGCAGAGACCGTTTGCACAGGGTACTTAATTAGTATGCAACGTGGTGTTTTGAGGGGAATATTCTGTGCGTTCGCAGCTAAGTTGCATGCCGCACACTAACACCATAGGTGCCCATGAAATGTTTTCTCACCGTAAACCAGAGCATGAATTACAGTTGCAGCTGCTCCTCACTGATCTCTATTCAGACACTCATATGCTCAAAGTGTGGAAGATTACTCCACTGAGAAAGCTGCTTTGCAGAAGGGCACTCTAGTGGTATGGCATCTACAGGAAGAGTTACTGCATTTCACCGGTGTACCAGCAGGTTGCTCCCTTGCTTAGCAGCCTCTTGTCTCTCCAGAGCACATTTTCTACCAGTACTGTCAGAAGCACTAATGTGTTAGGTAACATTTGCACAACTAATGGTTGTGCAAGAAAGGTACCTGACCCAGCTGCCCAGAGAAAGGGTGTTAATCAAGTCAACAGCAAAGCTTCCCACACCCTTTCCTTTGCAATTGCTCACACTACTATAGATCACAGCATTGACTGTAAGGAACGAGAAACCAGTCAGTCAAGAGCAGGGGGTGTGCAGCAGTTCCAATTACTTAACATCAGCATCTACACAAATTCCATCTGTAGGACTTTCTGTCCTCAGATTATCCAACTGTGCCAAAAGATGTCTCTGTCCTTTATGCCTAGCAGCAAGCTACTACAATATAACCTTGACTCACCATCTTGCCAGGCCTCAGTATATGTCTAGTTTAGCATAGCTGACACTGAAGCAGAAGAAAATACATTTCTTCTTTAGTTCCCTAAGGACCAAAACATGCCAAGCTACAACTTGTAGTTCTTACCAGGTCCTGCAGTTCTCGTAGCTGTTTTCCTGTAAGTCCCCCAATTCCTAAGTCATCATCATCTTCTTCGGGTTGGCTAGGGACATTTCCAGAAGAGGGGCCCTGTTTGATAAAGAACTCTTCATGTTGGTCTAGTAGCAATCCATGAAGCATCCAGGCAGAGAGCTGCTTATACATGACTCCATGACACACAGCCAGAATCCTGAGGTCAAGAGAAACAGACAATGGGGCCTTTGAACGCAGTAACCAAAACCTCACTGTACATCATTCTGGAAAGTCCAGTCAGTCAGCCAGGCAGTATGGCAAGTGCTAAATGGCTAATGTGGAATTTTATAATTTTTTTAAAATATAAAAAAGTGGACAAAACTAAAAGGTGCAAAACTAAACTAACATATCCTCTGATTATGTGGCTTCACAGAAATCTGCTAGTAGGCCAGAGGTGTAAGTTTGCAGTGGCTTCCCAGTCCTGCTGTTTCTACTCAATTACATTTCAGCGTTAACACAAATTATATTTTAAGTAGTCTGACTTTCTCCGCAAGGACATACAAACATCACAACACTCACCCAGTCACATTTATCGTTTTGAAGGATCAAAATCAGTAATAAATCTATCATGTGCAAAACAGTTCCCGCAGACTTCAAAAGAAAAACAAAACACCGGGTCTGAACTTTTCCGAGCCCTTAGCCCAAGGTATGGAGAAAACTTTAATTCCCACCATAAGCCTGCTTTAGATAAATAATGGGGACTGTGACAGTTTTCCCTCCATGCTACTCCTACTTTTTTATCATGCAAGGCTGTTTTGCATGTACTGTTTTAACAAGTAAGATAAATACTTTGACACTAACTCCAGTTCCTACAGAAGAATGAAATAATAGTTCTACTGTATCTACATACTTTTCAAGAGCACTGCGAACAGGAGGCAACCCCCCACAGCTATGTTTGTGGACTGTCTCCAATATCTGACATCCATGAATCTGCAGAAAGAAAAGGTTACGTTATGTCCATTATTTGGATCTGTACTGACTTTTTCATACATTTAGACTCTACACTTTCTGCTCACAAGAAAATCCCTTAGCAAACTGAACGAGTCTTACAGAAAGATGTAACATACTCCATGTGTGCTCTACACCCAACCTTTTGTCAAAACTTTCCCTTAACAAAATGTAACCATCTTTTTTTTTTTTTCAGAAGAAAACAGATTCAGAAAAGAAGAAATTCCATCCAACAGCATCTTGTCCTATAAAATGCATTGTGATTATAAAATGCTAGTCATCAAATATCATACTGATAATGGAAAAAAGTCAAATCCAGTGTAAATAGATTTGCAAAATAGTTATTCAGTACTTACAGTAGTACTAGTAATAGGGCATCCATTACTGAAACCACATTCTTTGCTAGTATTAAAGTCTGGGATGGGGGCAGAAATAACTTTATCAGTTAAAGAGGAAACTTTTTTTTAAGAGAAACTATCTGCAATTCTACTGTACCTTCTGAGTTTTGATCTGTTCCACCATGACCATTACAGAGGGGAAGAGTAACTGAAACTGCAGAACAAGGAGCAAAATATTGTATTAGGTTGTTACGCAAGGAAGAGAGAAAACACTATAGTTGAGTAAGTCTGGACAGCAGCTGAACACAACAATTTAATGAAACTGTTATATGGCTTTCCCCACAAATGAGAAACATGACATGAAAATCTCTCGGAAGGATGTCCTCCCTTCACTGGAGCAAGATGCACAAAGTTATATTCCAGAAGTAGTTCAGGCTAAACACAGGCAGTGAGGAATGTGTGAGAGTCAAGATGGAGGACCTAAGCTTTGTGTTGAAGTGCAGGTGATCCTCTGAGCATGATTAAGGGACTAGAAATGTAGAGGTGTTAGACAGAAATGGCATGATGTGACAGACTAACCCTTCTTTATCCCACATGCCTTCTTATTAGACTCAATGAGTGATAAGAGTAACCAAAGAACACTACCTGTTTATTAACATGACATACCTGGTCCAAGGAATAATTAACATGTGAAATGGAAAGATGTGGGTCAGTCAGAAACTGTAAAGATAAAGCAATTAATGAAAAGTAATTATGACAACCACTGGATGGTCACAGTACCCAAGATATGACAGCTATTAATCTAGTGGAGATTAAGCAAAACCTTTAAAATTGAAAACAGGAGACAATAGTCTGAGACAGCACTGGGCTCTGACACGGAGCACTTACTGAACTGAAGGAAGAGGGGACTTAATCCTTATTAGGATGAAGAGTAATTTACAATGGCATCTCACAGGAATAATTTGGAAGGCATCCCTCATGAGGAAAGGAAAATACCTTTCTCATTTTAGGTACTACTACTTAGCATATGCATTGCAGAAATGACAGCTTTCCACCATCTGTCAGCAGCAGGACCGCCTCTTGTTCCACATCTCTCTCCTTTACCTCTTGTTCTAGGTCAAGTAGTGCCTGTCGATATGGCTGCAGCACTGAATCAAGACCTGTGCAGAAGGCTCGCAAATAAATGCCATGTAATCCGCTCTGGTTTTGCTGAGATGGATGATGGTCCTGAAACCAAACAATAAAAACTCCATCAGCACCCTGGTGTAGGTCTGAAGAGTAACAGAGTACCTGTGCAGTGGGCTCCAAACATGTTGAAATGCACCTTATCCCACCATTAAGTGATCAAAAACACTAATACAACCTTGCCACAAGGAAAGTTACTTGAGTAGAGCTTTGTGGACTTATGCAAGTGTTGGGAACCACTGATACCAGTGCTTCTTTTCACTTAAGCATGCCTCTTGGATCTCAAGGCTCTTCACAAACCGTGAGGACTCACTACAAGGTAGAAATGAGCATCCTATTCAGTTCACAAACCCTGGCCAGCCTGCTGTGGCCAGAAGTTATTACAAGACTTCCTCAAGAACGAGATTTTACATTTGGTCCATCTTTTACTGCTCCGTACCCATCCGTGCGTGCTTCGCACTGAGCTTTCTAGAGCGCCGCTCCGGAAAGCACATTTGTTAGTGCTGGCGCGGGTATGAGCCACGGGCCACTCACGTGTCCCGGGCAGCCTGGCCTTACTGACACCTGCTGCGCTCTTCCCGGGTTATACCGCGGCCCGACGGCCCCACCTGCTGCTGTACGTGTCCCGTGTACTGCTCCACGAACTCGGCGAAGCGGATGTAGTCGGTGCCGAGGCGGCAGAGTCGGTTCAGGACGCTGGTCTCGCTGGGGTGGAGGAATGGCAGCTCCTGAGACACCTTGGGGGGACAAGAGCGGTGAGGGACGGGCGAGCACGAGCTTTGGCCGGGGCCGGGGCAGGGGCAGGGGCCGGGGCTGGGGCAGGGGCAGTGTCATGCCTGGAGGCCGCCGCGCTTGCTCCAGGTGAAGGCCGCCCCCGGGTACCCGCTCAGCGCCAGCAGCAGCTCGTGGATCATCCTGCGGCCGGGGCCGCGCGGGCTGCCGGGAGGCGCGCGGGGGCCGCCGGGAAGGGGGCGAGGGGCGGTGGCGGTGGCGGTGGCGGGGCCGGGGCCGGGGCCGGGGCCGGGTTCGGGGCCGGGCGGATCGTTGCCGGGTTGCCGGAAGAGGCATCGGCAGCGGCTGAGCGGAACCGAGAGGATGCATGCCAGTTTTACCTTTCTCCATTTATTATGTATTGCTTTGCTTCATTTCCTGTCTTAACCTGGGTAGTCTTTTAATCAAAACTGGCCATTTTCAAAGATGTGGAGTTATCTAATAAACTGGGTTTTAGCAACCTGTTTTTCATTCCCCCCTTTCCCGTCCCCCCCTCCTTTTTTTTGGTACTGTTTTTCTTCATATGCGTGTTTGCTCTTGTTCATTTAGAAGAAATTAGTGTTTAGTGTTGAATATTTAATCTGTATTTGGTTCATGATCAGCTTGCCACAGTAAGGTCTGAAATGTAGTAAGAACAACTTCTGTTACATTGTTACAGGGATGAACGAGGTCCCAGTACGTTGTTTCATTGTCGAAAGAATTTTTTTTCGTCCACTATCTCTGATACATGGGGCATGTGCTTTCTCCAGCTATACAACTTTTTGTGTAACATGGGAGCCACAACAGTATTGTTTATCATGTATGAGTGTAATGAAACTACCCTCCTATTGACAAAACTTCTATCATCATATTAAAGACTGAGGAGTTTGGCTAGGCAGTTGGTTGTGCATCATTGACATAAATATCACAGCATACAAGTGGGTTACAAAAGCTATGTGCCATTCTTGCTTTTAGGATGCATTATTTGAGGTTGAGCACTGTTGGCTTCAATCCTGCAGTGCTGGAGTTAGTGCCAGTTCTTCCCTTATCCATAAAAGACTTTGGTTCAATCCCATGCTGCTCACCACAATTTCTGTGTTAACAGGTGGGTTTTGATTATTGCTGAATTTAAATACTATCTTCAGATTATAAAGCTAAGCAGGCTGTTTATAGTTTATAGATAATTATATATGTGGTGATGGCTCAATAATTGACAAAAATGTTTAGTCTGTAAAGACTAAATACGTAATTTAGTGGTATCTTTGTATAGTACTATTAATGTAATGCTTTTATTAACATAAATAGATTAACATACTACATATTTAATCTGAGAAATCTTGCATGTAAATACAGTCATCTCCTGCAGCCAGAAACTAAGCTTACAGCAGCATTTGTTCACAAAAAGTAGAAAATCTGAAGAGTCTTCCTTGAGAACACAGCAAGAGTATAAACAGTTTAAAATTTGAGTAGAAGTAACTTCCCTTTATCAAATGGGGGGAGCTATCTTTTGTGGAAGGTAGTGAATTGTTGGAAGTGAATCATTCAAGGGATAAAAATACAATTGACATGAAAACAATTTAAACAGAGATCTGATTGCTTTTTCACAATTGGAGGAGTCCTTTGAGGTGAAAATTTGGGATTTGGTGCAGGGTGTTCAGCATGTGCCCAATATTGCAGAATTGGTCATAGATGTCTTATTGCATCTTTGCTTTACAATCTGTAAATCTGGCTTATCCCCACTCACTTGCTTCCAGCTAAGTGTTGTGGACTTCTCAGGACTTTAAATTACTTTACTGGTTCCCCAAGTGTCTTTTTAGATAGCCTGCATGAGAACATATATATATAGGGGGCAATACAGGGGCAACAAGTCAGCATTACAAAGCAGATAAAAAGACAGGGAGTATGTATCACAGACAAAATGAATATTGAATTAACCATATTTCTTTTGTTCTGTTTTTTCAGGTAGCTGTGAGGCTTCCTTGGACTCTACACGTCCTTCAAGAGAAACTGTACCTGGTACATGGGGACAAATGCACTGTTTTCCAGTTCCAGAAGCTTTTTTACCACTCCAGAGCATGCCCATATTGCACTGTCATGACGGGGGAAGGAGAGGATTTTATCATGAGCATGCAGAGTGGTGAGTTTGCTAACTTGCCTCTAAGGAGTAAGGACTCCTCTGCTATTCCAGCAGCCTATTGGTGTGTCCTAGCATCACATTGTGACTATCAGCAGAACTGGGCAGGATTTGGGTTAAAGTCACTTGATCTCAGTCTTCCCTGGGGAGTCCTGCAGATAGTGTGCATCCCAGGCAAACTGTGGGCCATTTGAAGTGAGGTCAGAATGCAAAAGCAGAGTCTGGAAGCAATACCCATTCTGAAAGCCAGACTTCCTTTTTTCCTGCCTGGCTTGTCTGGTGCACTGGAAATGTGGGATGGGTCAGTCTGCATTCTCTTGCCCCAACTATGCAGCTGCTCCCTTGCATTTTCTCCAGAGCTTCATGCCAAGTTCCTTGCTGCACATATGGGTGGGTCAGGGCTGTGGGAGTGATCTGGTCTAGCAGTGAGCACACTCCTGTGAACTAGCACTGGAGGATTGTGTGTTGGGATATTTGTATGTATGTATCCCTGGTGTTCCTTTCTTTAAGATCAGGTCAGTAACCTATCTCATTTGACCACTATAATTTTGATCTGATGCTGGGAACCAAAAGGCAACTCTTGGTATTGGCAATCCATAGCCTAACACGCAACCACATACAAAAAAGTCTCACCAAGTATATGAGAGGTAGGAGTAATATGTGTATGTGTGTCTTAATACGTATATACATATATACACAGTTACATATATACACATCCACACACTTCCCCCCCCCCCCATATATATGTTAAATGTATACACATCGTCACTTAAGATAGCTCCTTCTGGATTCTGGGCATTCTGACCCTGTAGACACAGAACTGGGTCATTAGAGAAGACAGAGAAAATTACAGGTATCTAAATGTTATTCCAGATGTAGAAGGTAAGAGCTAAACTTATACAGAATTAATGGGCCCTAAAGGCAAAGGTCATGATTGGCTGTACATGATTGAAGCACAAAAAATAATAAAAAAAAATATTAATGATGATGAGCTGGATCATCAGAATGATGGATGCTAAGACGTGGAGTGGCATTAGACATATGTTATTCCAGCTGTCAGCTTCATGTGCACTGAAGAAAGAGTGAGAAATAGCTTGGAATTCCTAATGCTAAATGGGACCTAGGGCAGATCCTATTCAATCTTCAGACTTTGCTTTGCCAGAAATGAGGATACATCCAAAACAATTATTCAGTGGACATTTGTATGAATATGCTATTATTTCACAATCTTTTTTTTGGACTACAAGACTCTAGAACTTTGGAAAGGTAGGTATGATAACTGTATGTACAATCCTGTTTCAAGGAGGATTTGAAGAGGTTAGAGATTCCTTATGCTTCAGTGGAGGCCTGCGGGTAGGTTATCTTTAAGTGACTATAGAATCAGATTCAGAGTCTTCAGATGTTGTAAACATACATTTTTTCAGCACCATTCACAAAACTAATTTTTCTCATAAAGGAAGTGACCAATAAATACAAAAGACAATAAATCAAAAGAACAGATAACAGTAGTTTATTTAAAGAACTGAATTTTGTCACTCTTTTCCCTTAGGAAGCCTAGTGATTAGTCACTAAGACCAAGAACTTCCAAAGATTTTTTTTTTAATAGAATTGATTGCTGCAATGCAAAACTAGATAAAAATAGGTAGCTCTGTATTATTTGTAAGGCCATCTGACTAGTGCTCATTCAACATCAAGGAAAAAAAGGAAACAGGAGAGGCAATAAATTAAAGACATAGAAACACAAATCCTAACAGAAACCAGTTAACAGGGGCAATAACAAAAGACCTGAAATAAATCAGGGGAGCTATTAGAGGAAGCATTAAATATAATCTTGAAGAAGTTCAGCCAGATTCTTTGATGATGTGCAATAATCACGTTTCATTTTTCTTATTAGAATGAGTCTTACAGGAAAGAGTAAATTTATGAGACTTTGATTTTGGGACTGCACAAAAACGTTACAACATTTTAGAGAGAACAAAACCAGTCCTGCACTCCATAGTCTACATATAAACATTATTTTAAATGCCTTCTCATTGTATAACTGCAAAGTGGCCACTTGTGAAGTAAGGCAAATGTTAATAATTGCTTCACTATAAAACCTTTTGTTTTGTAATTTATGTCTGGCATTCACTGATTTAGTTATTTCTGTAACTATTGAAGTGTGTCTCCCTTTCATACAGACTCTTTAAATATCACAGAGTCACAGAATCAGTTAGGTAGGAAAAGACCTAATCATCAAGTCCAATATGACTGAACACCAGCTTGTCAACTAGACCATGGTACTAAGTGCCATGTCCCATCTTTCCTTAAATACTTCCAGGAACAGTGACTTTACCACCTCTCTGGGCAGCCCATTTCAATATCTAATCACTTTTCTGTGACTGTGTCCTCCTGTCCTATTGCTAGTTGCCTATGTATATAGTGAATATACTTTTTGATGGGCTCACAGAATCACTGAGGTTGGAAGTGACCTCTGGAAGTCTCTAGTCCAACCTTGCTTCCTCGGCTCTGGGTGAACTTCAGCAGGTTGTCCAGGACCATGCCTAGTTAGGTTTGAAGTATGTGCAAGGGAAGAGACTCCACAATTTCTCTGGACAACTTGTCCCAGTGTTTGATCACCTTCAGGATACAAGTATTTCTTCTTATGTTTATTTGGGACTTTCATATTTTTCAGTCCATTGCCCATTGCTTCTTGTCATGTCATCTCTCAGGCCCTCCTCATATGTCAGATGCTCCAAGCTCTTTATCAGTTGCTCTGTGTTTCACTGAACTTGTTCTATTTTCTCCATGTCTTCCTTGTACTGGGGAAGCTGGAACTGAATCCAGTACTGGGAAGAAGGGAATGATCAACTCCCTTATCTGTTGGTGATGCTTTTCCTAATAGAGCCTATTGGTCTACCACATTACTTAATTTGTGTTTAAGTACAAAACTTATGCCCTGGCAGTGAAATTCATGGGGCTAATTAAAACAGACACATGGTGGCTGCCATCTTCAGTGCTCTGACTCTTGAACAAGAATCAGGCAAAGCAACAGTAATATATACTGAAGGGAAGGAAACTTTCAGGGCACGATTCTCTCCTGTGGCAGTGCTGCTGAATCTTGCTGTTTTGGGGCACTCTGCTTAAGCTTGTGGCTGACATTTCAGATGAGTTACCATGGTTTGGTCAGCAGAGCTGTTCAGATGAAAGAGCCGAGCTGCATCCATTCAGATTTCACTGCCAGAAGGATGATGCAGCTGGGGAGCCTGGCAGGAGCAGAGGGCCTAGGCAAGTCTATCAGCAGCATGTGGGAGGCAGAGAGACTGTTGACGCTGAGCTGATCTGGCTGCACTGCACGCAGTGGGGCTGGCATGGCCGAGCTGTGTGTAAGGAGCCTGGAAAGGCTGAGAGGGTAAGGTGTGGGTCGTGGCTGGGTTGACATGGGCTATGTTCTGCCTAACAGGGCTTGCAGAGTTTAGGTCAGAGCTTAGCTGGGTGTTACGGATGGGGCTGACGGGAAGGCTCAGGGCCAGGGCAGTGGCCCGTGAGAGAGATTCTGGGGAGAGACAGGGTGGCCAGGCCGGGGTCCGTCGGGGCCAAGGGAGCTAGGTCGGGGCCAAGGGAGCTAGGTCGGGGCCGACCTGCGGGGCAAGGTAAATTGTCGCTCTGCTCCAGCAGCGGACGAAGGTGGCTGAGGCGGCCAGTGTGCGACCGGGTAGGGCACACAGAGAGCGCGGAACGGCGGCTCCTCCCCCGCCACACCCGGCGCGGCAGGAAGAGGAACAGCCGCGCCCAGCTCGCGCCAGCCTCGGCTCAGCGCAGCACCATGGCGGCGGAGGAGGTGGACGGGCTGGCCGTATCCCGGCCCCACTATGGCTGTGAGTACCGGGGCGCCTGGAGTCCGAGAATCCTCGTGGCCGCCAAGCAACGCCCAGCCCACGTTGCCCGTGCCTTCCAGGGTCCAGTGCTGGGAGGGGAGGCTGGGACGCCGCAGGCACGGGGGTAGCCGCGGGGCCCGGGCTCTGGGACTGTCCCGCGGGCGCGATGCGTCCCAGCGGCTCTCCTCACGGGCCCCGGGGGTGGGCGCCTTGTGGCGCGGGAGCTCGTCCAAATTCGACGGCCCTCCCGGCTGCTAGAGATGAACTCTGGGAGAAGGCGGTGGGTGGGCAGCGCAGGGGCGTCCTCCGGCTGTCCCGCCGTCGTCGGCCGCGGGCGGGTCCCGAGCCTCGCCCAAGATGTCCGCCGCGGGCGGGGCGGGGGCGGCCCTGCCTTCTGCCTTCCCGCCGATTTCGGCGGCCACACCCGGTTTGCCGGGCGAAACACCGCTCCCATCCGACACCTCCACCACCTTGTCATAGGCTTGCTGTGGAGAGGGAGGGTTTGGCTCTTGCCGTCCGAGATGAGGGCTCGCCCGCGCTACGATACCGCGTCAAAGCGGCAGTCGGTCCGACCGCGCGGTGCCACCCGAAGGCGGGGTGGGCAGGGAGGGCCGGTTTAAAGAAGTCGGGATGGAGTCTGGGGGTTTGGGAGAGAAGGGAACTTTTCCCTACTGTCAGGCATTGCCCTGTGCTTTGTGACACTTTTCAGCTTACGTGACTTCGGAGTAATCAGAATTATGCTTTTGCGGTACTCCATATTGGTTTCCAAAGCCCGTTTGCAGTTTGAGCCAAGATGTTTGATCCCAAGTGCTGTAGTTGATACCTTATCACTTGCATGTAGTTCACAGAATCACAGGATGATTTGGATTGAAAGGGACTTTAAGGATCATCTCGTTCCACCCCTTGCCATGGGCAGGGACACCTTCCACTATCCCAGGTTGCTCCAAGCGCCATCCAACCTGGCCTTGGACACTTCCAAGGGTGGGGCAAGCCACAGCTTCTCTGGGCAACCTGTGCCAGGGCCTCACCATCTTCTTGGTTAAAGAATTCCTTCCTAATATGTAATCTAAATCTCTCTGCTTTTGGTTTAAAACTGTTGCCCCTTGTCCTATTACTATCTGCTTGTGTAAAAAGCCTTTCTCCCTCCTTTTTTATAAGCCCCCTTTTAAGTACTGAAAGGCTGCAACGAGGTATTCCCGAAGCCTTCTCTTCTCCAGGTTGAACAACCCCAGCTCTCTCAGCCTGTCTTTGTGGGAGAGGTGCCCCAGCCCCCTGAGCATCGTCATTGCCCTGCTCTTGACCTGGTGTAACAGGTGTTGTGCTGAGGACGCCAGAGCTGGACACAGTTCTCCTGGTGGGGGTCTCATAAGCACACAGTAGATAGTTGTTGAAAGTATTTTAGGTAAAAGCTAACCTTTGATTATTGACAGTATGAGACATTTCCTATTTGTCCAGTTGGTCCATAAAACCTAAAAAGTTGTGTGGTTTTTTTTTTTACATGAGACATATTTAACTGTAAGTATGGGAAGAGTAGACTTTTTCACTGAGGCTTTAAACACACAGAATCTGAAAGATTTAGGCATATACCCCAATGTAGGTCCTCAGCTTGATCCAAAGATGACATGCAGGTTGTGGATCTGAAGGATTCCCTTCCAGATGAGGACTCTGAGTAGCATTTCCATCTTCTTTTAGAAGTGGAATATAAAGATACAGAAGGGATTATATGATGTGAGTATATATTTTTGTCCTTCCTTAGTCTTTTGCTGTCAAAATCAGAGGATAGTGGGACATGTGGTCACTGATGTGCCTTTGAGGAAGACAAAGGCAAAGCTAGAAGAAAATAAGAGAATGAAGGGTTGTTTCTAAGAAATGGGAAGATGGAAGCAGTCAAATTGTGAAATCAGAAAGAAGGAAGATGGCAAATTTATGTGACGTGGATAAGGAAACAGGGTCTCTTCTGCTACTAGTAAAGAGCAGGTCATCAAATTCTTAATTCTTCTGAATTAGAGAAAAAACTGGATGAGTTTCTAGGGGAGAGGTTGGTTTTGATTTTTGATATGCCTGTTCAGTTATATTCGATCTTCAACCACCTGAGAAATATGTTTTATCTATTTGCAGCTGTCTTGGATAATGAGAGATTAACAGCAGAGGAAATGGATGAAAGACGACGCCAGAATGTAGCCTATGAATACCTTTGTCATCTGGAGGAAGCAAAGAGGTAAGAATAAGTGGTTTTGAAACTGCTGGTGCTTTAAAAAAAGTTGTGACATTTGGTAAGGGGAATAATTTGGATGCATCTTACCTCTTGTCTCTGTTTCATAATAGTTATACAGTTTCACTAAAAAAAACAACCAAACAAAACCGAAGAACCCCTTCTATCCCCCCAAAAAAACCCCTAATCCCTAATGTGTTTATCTAACATGTTCCTGAAGACTTTGTGACAAGAACCCTGTTGCTCTATTGCTCCAGTTTTCCTAACACTGGATGGGTTCTCCCTGTTGTCTAACTTGTGTCTTAGTGCAGTATCATCTCCCTGCTTAGCACTGGACCTAAGAAATCAGTTATTCCCTTCTTCTTAAGTGCAATCTCTGTAAAATTAAATTGTAACAGTGTATTTCCCTTGCACTTATCTTCTCTTTAACTGACAACATAATTCTTGTGTGTTTCTCTGTGTCCTTTTTAATAAATCTGTAGTACTTTTCCCTGGATTGCTCTGACTTCTCTCCATGCACTCTGTGTCTTTCTGGAAGTGCACTGCCAAAACAGAGAAAACTTTTCCAACAGGGTGTTAGCGTGCATACATACTTACATACTTACAAGGAGTGCAAGGATTATTTTGTGTACCCCAGTAGATTTGCTAGTATCGTACACTATTGCATGGCATTTGTGTTTTCATGATCTTAAGATGTAATACAGTTATGCTGAGTTGCCACCTTTTTGGTTGTAGTTGCGCTGGTGAAATTTGTTCCTCATCTTGTGTTTATATGGTTCATCATGTTTTCCTGAGTGTGTTACCCTTCACTTGATCCTGCTCAGTTGGATTTTTCCTGATCTTTGTTTGAAATATTGAAAGAACTTTGATCTTATTCCTGTCTTCCAGCATGTGTGTAGTTTTTGCGTCATTTCCATGTTTAATAAGCATGTAAACATGCTGTATATCTTTATTCAGAGAATGAATTGAAAGTATGATCAGAACACAGTAGATGCTGTATATCTGCTGTTAAAGGAAAAAGAACTGATATTAAAAATGAGTACTTGAAGTCCTGCTGTTGGTATTTTTAAAAATCTTCTGCTAACATTAAATCATATATGCTGTACATGGAAAATAGGATGAGGCATACATAAACACATGTTCAAAATAGCCTACAGTATGTTTTGTTATGGCTTGCTAAACACTTCAGTCTGCCTTTGTCCTTCAAAAGATGATATGGATTAAGAGCTAGAAAACTTTGGCTGGCTGGATGATGAATTTCATATAAATCTGTGTAATTCTTCCTCAGCAAGAACAGACATGTTCAGCTGTAGCGATTTTAATGAGGAGGAAGTGCTGAGTTTTTACAAGTTCACTTCTGGCAGAGTATAAAGAAGGATTTCATTCCAGGATTTTAATAGTTTATGTTGCCTTCCTAAGAATGTTTAGTATATTTTTGAAAGGGCAGGGAATGCTCAGTGTATGCTGTAGTCTTTTAGGTGCTTCATAACAATTGTCACTAGTACAAATTCAGAGAGACTGCTTAGTTACTAGTAGGTAATAATTTTCCATCCGTATGGACTTGGGTGAAGTTTGAGGTAGTGAGAAAGATCTGACTATATTTCAAAATAACTCCTTCCCTTTGAATCCAAAATCTTCAGGAGCAAGTCCTGGGCGAACAGGGAGAGATGAGTTGGACTGTAGTCACTGTCCAAGATTGCAGGAGCCTCTTCAAGGAGGAGATGCCTCACGTGTGGACTCTTCCTGTCATTGGCCTCAGAGTAAATGCTTGAGGAGGTCCTGATTCTCTGTTCAATTCCTTGCCTGGATTTTCAAAAAAATTCAGGCAAAAATACCTAATACAGCAACAGCTTTAATATTTTTATTAAGATCTTGCTTAATCATGGGGACATACTCTTTAGTTAAATCATCTTTGACTCTAAAGTTTCTTGGTGATCTTGTCTCTGCTTCTGAGTATTGTCTTGGTGTTGATGAGGTTCAGCAGCTGGGCATTTAATTTTTGCCACACCTTGTCAGAAACAAGATGTTTTCACTGTTGTCTCAGGGTAAGCCTTCAGATACTTCAGATAATGCCTAGTGGTTTTGTAAAGAGTGGAACAACAGCTGTGTGGCTCGAAATGCAAGTAGTGGTGTTATGGCCTTCCTGGTATCCACCTTGGCAGTTGGAGGACTTATTTGTTAACGTGGAAGGTCTGCTTGGAGAGGCTCAGCCCTCACCCAACCTTTAACTCATGTTTGCTTAGAGGACTACAGGCTGTTCATGTGTGTGTGAGTGGGAGTTCCCAATTCCTATAGTTGATGATATACCACTTAATGTAAGAGTTAAAAATTAAATGACCAGAAGGAGGGGAGCAGACTCCTTAGTTTAATAATTAAGGTATACAACTGAGAGGAAAGGCTTGAGTTCATGGTCTGCTCCCAGGAATTGTTTTCCTCACTGAGCAGTCATTTTGTAAATTGCCCTTTTTCTATTTATTTATTAATATTAGTACAGCCTAGAAGAGGACTCTTGGCTGCATTGTTGGTAAGGAGTTTATTTAACAAAACAACTGAACAAGAACTATAAGCGATATTTGAAAGTAACATCCTTGGTCTGAGATTTTCTATACTTGACTTCTTTGCCAGTAGGGTAACTGAGGCATAGCATGTGAATGAGACACTGTAGCATTTTGCTTGTGCTATTGATTACAGTCCCTCGGAGCTGTGGGAGGGTTTGTAATCTTTCTTCAAGTTATAACTCTCAGGAGGAGGACCTAACAGCAGAGGAAGGTAGCTGCTATGCCCTGTGTCACACTCTCAGGAACTGAAAAGGTGAAGGTGGTAAAGCTGATGGCAGTCGAGGCAGGGTGGGAGGGGCACTTCTGAGCAACCCTCTGCTCTTCCCTGTAATCATGTAATATTATTACATTATAATATTATAATTATAAATATAATTATAAATAATAATTATATATATAATTATAAAATTATAATATTGTATTCACATACTGTAGTTTATAATAGTCTTTTCTACAATATAAAGGCACCTAAAATGGTGTTGCATTGCACCAGCATTGTCAGAGGCTTATTATCCTTATTATCCTTATTTTCCTGAACTAAGCAACAAATATGGAATCTAGAAGCAGAAGTGATTTTTTTCTTTTTTTTGTAAATATTGAAAGAAGGTAAGATGAGAATTGACCAGCACTTAATTTAGTACTGAAATAAAAAAATTTAGAAAAATTTGGATTTCTGAACTGTCTGATGTAACAACAAATGTGCAGTAACTTTGAGTATTTCTTCAAATTGTTTGGAGTAGCTGTGTGCTAGGGAGCACATCAGAAGCATTATCAGAGGAATAGCTTGTTTTTGTTTAGTGGTATTCCACCCTGTCGTCTTGGGGTTTTTTTCAGTGTCACTGTTGTTCTCTTGTTACCTAGCAGTTTCTGACTTCAGTTAATGTGCAACAGTGTTGTGAAACAGGAATTATTCTTGCTAGTTGGAGAAAGGGAGACAGAGTGCAATTAAGTTGCTCAAGATTGTGAAAGACATTGAAATGAAATTTGAAGCTTAAATGAAGATTATGAATAGAGGAATTCCTGTACTATGTGTCAACCAGATGTCTCATTCTTGAATAAAATGACTTTATTAATAAGTGTTAATACTTCAAGATTTATGGTTTGTGTTCTTTTTTTTTGTTTGTTTGGATTGGTTTGCTTTTTTTTGTCTCCAAATCATAGTAGCCCAATAGAAAAGCTGTTGCAGGGCAGATAAAACTGTAAGAGTATACTCTGTTCTGTTGTGACATGGCAGCTCGTGCTTGCAGAAGGGTAAGGGTATATTTATTTGGAATAAAAGCAACTCGAGACCTGCTTTTTGTAGTTCTTATCAAGAAGTCAGGGTGGTGCACTATAATATTCTTCTTCAGTGTTGTGTGATAGCATTTTTTCCTATGTGGAGTACTTGTTGGGGTATTGTGGCATTTTCGTGATGAAATTAGCGCTTAGCAATTTGGCAAAGACTTCTTCAAGCTTTGTCTTTCACAGTGGAATATTTCAGTTCTCCAAGTGCAACTAGAGTAATGTTGGCTCTCTTGTTTCCTTACCTGACTTTGTGGGTGATGGTACCGTGTGTTTACTCCGTGACAGTAGGAAATATTTTCATTCTGGATTATAGAATTCTGGATTATAGAATTATTATTCTGGTCCTAGCATAGTGTAAGCATTTTAGTGCCCAGATTATGTTGCTTCCAGCAACTGTTTAACTTGCCTGAGCAGTGTGTTTCTTCTAGAATGCATCAGGATGGAATCTGTCCATGTGGGGTTTTTTTTCTCCTTTTGGGGTTTTCTTGTAGAAAATATTCCCCATTAAGTAAGGAAAGGATGATGATGGTTCTATATTGTGGATCTAATCAATTCTGGATTGAAGTGTACTAACTATGTTCTTGTGGTAATCCCCTTTTTTTCTGACAGATTGGAAAATGGCTTAGTGTAAACTGATGATATCACGGGGAGAAATAAATACTTTGTGTTTGTGTGGTAGAGTCTGAAGGGCCTTTCCTATTGATGCTTTCCTGTAAGAATTACTTTCCCTTCACCCTCATCCATGCTCTCTCTTAAAGTAAGTTTTTGGGTTTTTTTTTGACTGGGATGACTTGTCTGCCTTGAAGCAAAAAAATAACCTAAATTGTTTACTGGGGAGCTAGATTTCCTACAAGAAAACTAATATTTAAAGAAAAAAAATCTGGTCTTCGTATTTTTAGGTTTCCCACGTTTAGTTTGAAAGTGTTTGGCTGGATATCATTATCTCTCAGAATTTGGCATAGTCATCTGATATTTGTTTCAACAGATTTCTTATTTTCAGAGGTGTAGGGTGCCCAGAAGAATGAAAAGGAAGAATTACAGAGGGCACCACTCTCTAGACAGATTAAATGCATCTAGTGTTAGTGCTCTACAAAGTTTGTTCTGTGAGTAATCTTGTAAAGCTGGTTCATCAGGCTCTGTAAAGGTGTAGATATCAGTTGCTGAAGGAGCTCTTGTTTGAAGATAAAATGCTTAAAATAGTGCAGCTTAAATCTTTTTGTGAAGAAAATGTGATAGTTGCTCTTTTACACAGAATTAGTCTCAAGAGGCTTCTTCATTACAAATCAGATGTTTCAAAAAGGGGATAAATTACACTGATTCCTTTCTCTTATTAACCTGAACTTGGAAGAACTGAGGTAGTTTAGTTGCAATATGTGTCTTATGAGCCTCAGTTAAGAACAGGGCTGTGATAGAGAGCTAGGTATTAGAAAGGTAGTTTGAGAAAAGCAGGATTAGGCTTTCTCACTTACTTTTGTATTGTTCTCAGTGTACCTCAGGTAAGTAAGTAAGTCATATGCAAAGTATCTTATATAAATCCTGATTAAATTACTGTGCAAATTAGACACAGGCAGGTTTCCTATGGGTTTTGAAGCTGTAGAGCACTACCTCTCAGAGGATTCTGAGGATGAGGTAGTAGAGCAATCTGTGGCACACAGCCCAGAGTGCCACAGTCCTGGTGGTGTGAACCACTGCTGATTTTATTGCTGCTTTGTTTTATTGTAAATCTCAAGGCAGCAAGAGTTGTAATCTAACTCAGGAGTCCCTCAAAGAAAAAGAAAGGTGGGGAGTGTTTTGGATTTTTCTGAGCTCATTCTTTTTTCCCATTCTTTCCCCACTGCCCCCAATTTAGGAAAAACTGACTTTGTGGGATGGGATTTCTTTTAGCTTTTAAAGATATTTCCATTTGCATTCATATTTGAATGTCCACAGTGTGTTCAGTCCAGCTGCAGTTTTGTGTCCCTCAGTGATTTATTAGCAATTAATTGTATTACCTCAGAAGCATAGGAAATTACTAGAATTTTTTAAATAACAGAAAAAGATAATGTGGTAGATCTTGAACTGTTCACAGACTAGATATGAGACATTCTGTAGTTATGATATGTGAAAGCTATTTTGCTTTTTGCAGGACAACCTGTGTCTATATTTAATCTATCAGATCACAATGGTCCTCTCTTTAATATTTGCTTGTCAGTATTGCATGTTGAAAAAGATCTAAAGATGGAATTAGTTATGTTTAGAAAACATCTGCAGTAATTTTGTCAGTAGCCTGTAATGTAAAGCCAAAGAAGGTGTTCTTCTTGTTGATGAGGTCTTCAGATTTAGATGGGAGACAATCTGAGTATTCTGAATTATATCTGTTTGGTTTCCTGGTGTTTAGTTTAAACTTATGACTCCTTTCAGAAATATTTTGGTTTTATTTTCTAACTTTAGAATGAGGACTTTTTTTTTTAAATTTTTGAACCATTTATAATGTTGAATTATGACTGGATTTTTACAGTTGCAGAGTCAAGAGGCAAATGAGCTCCTTCATAAATGTTTGCATTTGTAAATGTATTTGTGCTTGAGGAGTCCTGATATCTTCATGTATAATTCAAGTCACAGAATTCCAGAAACTGGCATGTGACTGAAAATGACATATAATTCCCACCAAAAGTTAGCCCTCTAGGTCTGGTGAGTGGGCCTGAAGGTCACTAATTGACATAGCGGAACTTATTCTGGTTTGGCATAACAGGATTCCTTGTTTTATTCCAGACTAATCAAGACTTTTTTCTTTATTTCCCCATGTTTCCACTTGTAAGTCGGGTCAGGTACTGGTTTTTGGGTTGGTTGTTGGGTTTTTTGCATGTGCGTGGTTTTGTGGTGGATTTCTTATTTGTTTCTGGTGGATTTATTTTTGTTCTGCTTCTGTCAGATACAATGCAAGTCCCCTCTTGGATTGAATATCCACAGATATTCATATATAATATTTTGTTATCAGTAGTTGTAAATTGAAGAACCTTCTGTTTAGCTCTCACCACTATGTCTGGGGCTTTTATCAGCTCCTTTTTGGACTTGAGGAGATATTTCTCTACAGAAGCTGTACTGTTTCATTGATGACCTCATGCAGTTGACAGGGAGTGGCTGTCTGGACTGGAAGTGTCTTGGAATGCACATTCAGAACTGTATTTTTCTGAGAAGTGGGTGCTTTACTATGACTCACTGGAAATAGTAATGAAAGGCAGGCGAGGAGGAAAGAAACAACTATACAGAATTCAGTTCAGAGATCAGGGTTTTTGTGTTTGGACGGTGGTTTCTGAAGGAATGTTGCATGTAATGTAGGAAGAGAGCAGCCCCAAATAACAAAAGTGAATAGTTGTCACTAACAGTTCTTGACTATTGGTACTATGGAGTGCTCCTTAATAACCTTATTTATGAGAAATAAAGTTAGTCTTAAGATATGGTAACTTCAGTGATGCTGTAACTTCCAAGCATTTAGGCCTATTTGGTTTCTAATGGTAAGTGATGACGGCAATTAGCTTGAAAGAGGGTTTTGAGTATAAGATAATTAAGGTCCTCATTGACTGTTGACTTAGTACTCATCTGAAAGCTCTCTAGGACAAATGACGAATCTTTTTGGCAAACGGCAAATGCATCATCATCAGCAAGAGCAGCTAAGGCGATTTTTACAGGTTGTTGGCAGTGTTTGCAAGGAAGGAAAGAGGAACCTCATACTTACTTTTAAGAAGGGGGGTGAGGTTAAAGATTTAAATGCCAGAGTATTAATACGGTTTTTGGTTCAGCTGTTTGTTGCCAGGGAGAGTACGTCAATCACTGGAAAAAATCTGACCTGTGTTACTCATTAATTCTTTGCTTTTTAGTATCTTCGAACTGTGTGCATAATGAGAACATTCTGGGACCTTTTAGCTGTGGGCACTACCTGTTTTCTTAGCTCTCCATTTGAGAGATTGTGACTCTTCCTGTACAAGCTGTACTGAAAGACATTTAAGTAGCCTCCTACTTTTCTAGAAGAGAACACTCCTGGTGCAATAAATTTATTTTACTTGGTTGTTATTACCTCTCTGAGAGATCTTTAATCTTCTGAGATGATTCCTTGATTTGTTCAGAGTTGATAGAATAAGTTATTCTGAAGAGAAGTTTTTGTTGGGGATTTTTCCACGTCTGTCTAACATCCTTGCTCAGGTGAATGTGGATGAAGAGCTGAGGCTGTCTCCCAAGTTTTCTCTTCTCATGCTCTGTGAGAATGTCTTCTAAGACAATTTTAACTGAACTAAAAATGTTTGAGATAGTGCCTACATATGAACGATCTGCTGGAGCATGAGATTCCTCTTCTTTCAATAAAATGAGTAGTATGATTTGTCCAAAAAATACCTGTGATGTTGTCAGTACTGAGTGGTGAAAAAACATTTAAGCCATAGCTTTGTACATTCTTTCAGATGGCTTATGCAGGCCCTGAGGGGGGGGGGGGGGCGGGATGGAGGGAAGGTGCTGCCCTTTTACTCTGGCCACTTTTCCCTCTGCTGCAATGGCCATGCATCTTTTCCTTGGCAAATGTGTGGGGAATTGCAGTAGAAGGGCTAAATGAATGTTTACAGAAGCATCTGAATGTGAAGGCACCACATGCAACAGATGGAATGACCTGTCTTTAAATAATTCCCAGATTAGCAGCTGGTCATCCAGACCCCGGCTTGTTTGTGTTCAGCACAGTGAACAAATATTGGTAAGTCATGGAGGTGGTACGAGGCAGAGATAATCATCACTGTTCGCTGCCAAGGGGTATGAAAAGGCCTATCTGTAACCTGTAAGTTCTGCATCTGGTTTCCAAATGAGGAAGTGCCCAGGAGATGTGAGGAGAACTTGCTGACTGGTATCCCTCACCTTCCGTGTCAGGGCAACAGGTCCTGGACCTCCTAATGCTTGTTGCTGGGCCAAGCGTAATGGCCCACTGCTAGATGGACAGCATGAACATCCTTTTCCTGCTTGACTGATTGCAGGACAGACTTCTTGGGCATCAAATGCTTTCTGGTGCTTTTGAGTATAAGATAGAATGAAAGCTAGGGTTTTTTTTCCAGTCTTTGCAGATGAACCTTAGGATTAAAGGGTGGGCTCAGTTCAGCGCAGGCTGTGTCTCACCTAAAAAATCCATTGCGCAGGCTTGACAGGTAAAAACACCTTTCCCAGATCTTCGTTCGCGAAGACTGGCCACTTATGTCAAATACAGTCAGCTTCCCCCTTTTACATGGTCTGTCATATTTTGCTATGCTGTTGATACAAGGGTGTAACTGCATTTCATGCTTGTCTGCCACATTACAGGTTCAGTTGATACTGACTTTAGACCTACGTTGAAGGCAAGAGCTTTTTGTGTTCTGGGGAAGGTGACAAAGATTCAAATTTTGAGTTGAAATTGAAAGTAAGAATGCCGCTTTTCACAGAGAACTAGAGAATTATAAACCCGTGAACAGTCAAAATGTGCTTTAGGAAACAGATCTTGCTCAACAGAATATTTCAAATTACAATCCTGATAGTTTTATGGTAATTACTGGTGTCATTTTAATAGTTTAGGAGGTACCTCACTTAATATATGTTATACTGATATCAGCAAAGCCCTGTGTGTTTACGGGTGTGATTTCAGGTTTATCTGCTTTGGAAGACTGTAAGTGACTGATCTTGAACACTGTATCTCTTGGGTGGTGATCACGTTTCCCAGGATGTTGATTGTTACACCACTGTGAAAGCCTTCCTGTGCTCCTTTCCCCCCCGGCCCCTCCCCAGGATTTGAATATGATCTTGGAAGAGTGGAATTCTAAATAAGTATTGTTGGTGCCTTCCTTTAGATTGGATACCTGCTGTCTGGAGTGTGCTGGTGTCCCTTAGTCTCCTTTTGTGAGCTTTGTTTCTGTAGGATGAGTTCTCAGGCAAAAGATAATATTTGAAATTTTGTGTGTCAGAGCACAGTACTAGCAAGATGCAGTAAAGACATTGTTGTGTTATGTGTTATGATGACCCTGAGGGCAAACAAACCTGGTGGGGAGTTAGGGAAAGGGACACAGTTTTCTTTCTGGAGGTATTGTTGTTCTGAGTGGAATGCTAGGTATTCTGAAAGTCTTCACGTGACATAATTTGTCCTTTTTGTAATATGAATTGAATGGCAGGTTAGCATTGTTCGCTGGCTGGTTTCCAACTTCTGACTGGTGGTTCTTCTGTCATTGCTGAAAGTCCATTTGACAGAGAGTTCTGACCTCTTCTTGCCTGTATTCTGCCATCTGCCAGATTCTTGACAAATTTTCTAGTTGCAGCAGCCACATGAAGACATTATCACAACCTATTATGTGAGAAAGGTTATATTATTTACTGTATGTCAGAAATCCTGTGAAACAATTACTTTTCACCTAAATAAAAGTCCTTTTCGACACAGGGACAGGTAGATTATGTTATAGGTCCTTGTTTTTTCAAAATGTGGTTGTCCTGGAATTGTGAAACTAACTAATTAACTGCCAAAAACTGAAGTATGTAATTATTTTTGGGTCTTTACTGCTGCAGTTTTTTGTGTTGACTTTGGTAGATGAAGAGTAAATTTTCCATTTATTTTCTTATGGACAAAACTTTTGCATCAGCATTCTGATATTTGACAGAATTAGATCATAAAGGTATCCAGTGTTGGTTTTCTTATTGCCCCAAGGCATTTTGGAAGTGTGAAAAGATTACAGTGTTTCAAGAAGTTGTACCCACAGTGTGAGTATGTACATGGAAGTCACATCTTGAAGATTTGTTTGAAGAACGTGATTTTGGGCAAATAGCCTGCCTCTTTCATGCTTATGAGAAGAAAATATGTAACACAGTCTAACTGTGTAAATAGAGCACAGGTTTAGGCAGGCTTGTTTTTCTAATTAAAATACACTTGTGCAGTATACAGATAGTGTTACAGAGACTGGAGGCTAACAAGTCATATGCACCTGGAAGGAGAATCAAGCTCTGTGCTCCTCCAGTCCACTTCTAGACCTCATTCAGAAGGAAACAGGATATTCACCCTTCTTGAAGAAGCAGACAACAACCACCACCACCTTCTGAAATGTAGTTGATAGGGCAACATTAGAAGCAACCAAGAAGTGTTGTGGCACTGACATGCTTACAAAGAGAAGACAAATAATCCTTTCTGGTGATCAGGAACTTTGTAGCCAGTGCTCTCACGCTAGGGGCTCAGAAGTTTACCTGGAGGTTCTGTTTGCAGCTTTCCTGCTAATGAAATCAGTGAGGTGTGGAGTAAGCAGAATGTGATGTGGTCCTATGGACAACTGATCTTCAACTAGCAGCATTGGTACCAGACCCTGATATGAGCGGTACTGACATGAAGTGTCAGGGTTGCATACTTTATCTTCTTAAGAGTTCTTAATTGTTAGAAATACTGAAAGGACATGTCTCTTGAGGCCAGCACCGTGAAAGTGACCACAGGGTGCAGACTCAAATGGTTGGGCTGCAATGTCATCTTAGAGCTGAAAAATGTCACTGGGTAGGTCTGTGTGAAAAAGGAAAAGCCATTCTAGTACAATGGAAGGTTAACAATTTTATTTCTGGCCCTGCAGATAATTAGTTTTCCCTGGAAATTACTGCTAGTCAGTAATGACCAAGAAGTGAGCTTTCTTCATCGGTTGGTAAAGATCACTTTTTTCCAACTGTTAAAGCCTTCTATGTTTTCTGTGCTGTACTGTTTTGTGCTGGGACATACTGCATGGTAGTCCTGTCATGATATGAGCACTGTTCCTTAGAGGTTTTGTCCAATTTTTTTTGTCTGCTCTACTGTTTTTGTTTATTAAATTGGATATTCTTGTTCACAAATTGGAAATACACTCAGATGACCAGCTTTGTTGTTCTTGCACTTCCAGATGGATGGAAGCCTGTTTGAATGAGGAGCTGCCTGCCACAACAGAGCTGGAAGAAGGATTGAGAAATGGAGTCTACCTGGCCAAACTTGGAAACTTTTTCTCCCCTAAGGTGGTTTCTGTGAAAAAAATCTATGATAGGGAACAGACTAGATATAAGGTGAGTGCTATTGACCATGGATACTTCTTTAGACAGACATCTAAAACAGGAATATGTACACATGGAAGTAGTGTGAGAAAATAAGCAGAAAGTTAGTTTATATTAGTCTTACCGTAAAAACTCTGCTTTCACTCTAATGATTGAGGGGCTGGGCGGACTCTTAGCTTTTTATCTAAGCTTGCACTTAGGTGAAATAATTTGTCATAAACAGTCAATATAATTGTGTATAGAAGACTTCTGACTTCTTTTCTGTAAAAGTGCTGTTTTCACCATCAGTCTTAGTGAACCTCCCTGCTGTTCTTGGTAGCTGTGATATTTTGTTTCTTACTGTCCTCCCTCTTGTTTCTGCCTATTTTTGTTTCAGGCAACCGGTCTCCACTTCCGACACACAGATAATGTAATCCAGTGGCTGAATGCCATGTCTGAGATTGGTCTCCCCAAGGTAACTTCTATGTTGTACGTGCAAATAAATAAATAATCTCAGAAAAGCTTTGTGTTCAGTGGAAGCATTTGCTGTTGTACAAAAATCAACACACTTAATCTAGTTAATTCTTAGTTTTCTAGATTTGTGTCCTTGTGGAAACTCTCTCCTAAAACTTGCTGGAAGATTTCATTCTGCTATGTGTGTGAGAATAATTAGTAGTAAAATAATTAATCCTTCTGTACCATATCCTTATTATTACTAATCTTGCATGACATCTGCATTACATTGTTCTTGCCTTTCATTCTTTTAAACAGTATCTGAGCTACAGTTTGATTGTGGAAGTTTTTTTAGAAATCTATGCTAAAAGTAGAAGCACAACAGAAAACACTGTGTTCTTCATTTCTTCACATTTTGCTATGAAATTTCAAGTCAAGTTGAAATGTTCCTGGTGTAGCTTGATCAAATATAAATTGTTGGCTTGACTAGAGAAATGGCTAGATAAACTTCTCTGAGCTAGTAAACACGGTTGCCTGAAAATATATATGGAACTGTGGTAGTGTTGGGCTTATAGTCAAGGTTTTTTGTAAGCCATGTTATGCTTAGTCTCACCAAACCCAGCATTGCACAGTTTAATCTGATGTATGTTTTTTTTTCATATGTGCTTGAATTTTTGACAAAGTTTCTTAAATAACTTGTGATTTACTAGTTGAGCCTTCATGGGATTTATGATGATCTTACAGAAACACATTTGGGATTAGGAAATACTGAAATATGCTGTTAGGGTGGTTAGGTGAAAATAGACAAGGAGGAGTTAGAGAGATGCTAAGTGCCAGGTATGAGGTAAGAGTTTCAGATGTAAGTGGATTTTTGGTGAAAATAAATGTGTGAGAAGATGTTAAAGAAACTGTGCTGGGGTCCAGTATATTTACAAAAATTACCATTGCTTTAAGTATTTTCCCAAGCAGAAGAGCCAAGGGAACTGATGCTGGGGAATTTAGGGTCCTCCAGTTGCTCTTGTCTTTACAGGAAGAGCAATGCTATTTTGTGCTCATAGGCAACAGCAAGGAACCTTCCAATAACTAGAAAATAATGTATCTTATCAGTACTTCTGAATTAATTGCGACTTCCAGTATTATCCCCTTTTGTTAAACTTTGAAGACGTTTGTGTTTGAGACTGTCTGAAAGCTTTTGGGTCCAGGTAACTGAAAATGTAGTATGCAGAGCACCTCAGTGCTGCTCTGGATTTCCCCTTGAAACTGTCTCTTCTCTTGCTTTTCAATCCCATTTAATCCAAACAAAATCCTCTTTTTTCTTTCCTGCTGTAATTATTTTTTTCATCTCTTGGCTTTCACCAAAGTCCTCATTAATACTTCATGACCCAGTATTTTGGTGCACACATAAAAGAAAGGGTCTACCCATTCACGTGTGTAGAACTTGGCAGGAAAAGGGGAGCTCTGGTTTGGGTGTTAGAAAGTAGGAGAAACATTGGTCCAGGACAGAGAAGCTTGAAGAGTTTTGTTTTGTGGGCTGTTTCATTACTGTAGTGCAGAAGAACTGGGCTGATATGATTTGGCTATACAGAGTGAATGTCATTCAGACCGCTAACTTTGTTTTATCTTTAGATATTCTACCCAGAAACTACAGATATATATGATCGCAAGAACATGCCACGCTGTATCTATTGTATTCATGCACTCAGGTAAGGCATACCTTACCAGACAGAAAATCTGATTACTTCTGAAATCTTTCTGCAAAGCTGAAAGGTGGGAGGAGAGAGAGCTGAACTGAAGGCTAGATGAGGGCAAATTTTCTGTCAGAACAATGTTGCCAGGTGAGAGCAAAGATCCATGAAGCCAGTATTTTGTCTCGGGCAGTGGCCAAATGAGATGCCAAAGGAAAAAGAACCAGTCAAGTATGTTGTGATTTCTACCTTTCCATTCCAGTTCTCATCCTCTCACCCTCTGAGTTAGAGCTAGACATTCTTTAACCAAGAAGATAGTGAGGCACTGGCACAAGTTGCCCAGAGAAGCTGTAGCTGCCTTGTCGCTGGAACTGTTCAAGGCCTGGTTGGATGGAACTTGGAGCAACCTGGGATAGTGGAAGATATCCCTGCCCATGGCTGGGTTGGAATTAAATGATCTCTAAGCTCCCTTGCAATCCAAGCCTTTATGTGATTCTATGATCCGTGAGGAGCTGGAATGACAGGCAAAAACTAGAAGAGTTGCTTCTCTTTTCCCAGTCCCATTTGTAATTAGCTGTATGGATTCATTCCTTCTTTGTTACAGTTACATTTCTTATGAGCACTAGGTGAATACATTTAACCCCATTTTAAGAAGTCGGATCAGTTTAGTGAATACTTCCCCTTTACTCACTATTGATGAGGCCACACCTGCAATCCTGTGTGTAATTCTGGGCTCCCCTGCATAAGAGGGACAGGAGCATGCTGGAGAGAGCTGAAAGAAGGATCACTTTCAGGAAAGGCTGGGTGAGTTGGGACTATTCAGTGTAGATAACAGATGGGGCCATGGGAATCTCAGCAATGTGTGCAGCTATCTGGAGGGAGGATGCAAAGATGTGAAGGTAGGCTCTTCTTGATGATGTCCCATGATATGACAAGAGGCAGCTGGCACAATCTGAACCACAGAGGGGTTCCTCTCAACATAGGAAGCACTTTGTTTACTGTGAGGGTGACCAAGGAGTGGCACAAATTGCCCTGGAATGTTTGGGGGTCTCCACCGTTGGCGATACTCAAAAGCCATCTGGACGTGATCCCGAGGAACTCGATCCAATGTGACCTGGTTTGAAAAGGGAGCTTGAACAAGACAAACTTGAGAGTGCCCTTCTGGCCTCAACCATTCTGTAATTCCCTGAAGACTTAAGAATGGTGGGCCAGTTATGTTCAGCTGAGGGGGGAAGAGGGGAGTCAGCTCACCCACTTGATGATTATCATAGAATCAGACGGGTTGGAAAGGACCTCTGAGATCATCAAGTCTAATCCTTGATCCACTACCACTGTTGTTACTAGACTATGGCACTAAGTGCCACATCCAGTCTCACCTTAAAAACCTACAGGGACAGAGAATCCACCACTTCCCTGGGCAGCGCATTCCAATGCCTCTCTGTAAAGAATTTCTTCCTAATATCCAACCTAAACCTCCCTTGGCAGAGCTTAAGACCATGCCCTCTTGTTTTACTAATAGTTGCCTGGGAGAAGAGACCAACCCCCACCTGGCTACAGCCTCCTCTCAGGTAGTTGTAGAGAGTGATGAGGTCTCCCCTGAGCCTGCTCTTCTCCAGGCTAAACAACCCCAGCTCCCTCAGCCTCTCCTCATAGGACTTGTG
>JAWWLV010000018.1:316220-357529 GCA_035041135.1 Platyrinchus mystaceus | reverse complement strand
GGCACTTGGCCTTGTTGAACCTCATCCCATTGGAATCAGCCCAGCTCTCCAGTCTGTCCAGGTCCCTCTGCAGAGCTCTCCTGCCTTCCAGCAGCCCCCCCCAGCTTGGTGTCATCTGCAAATTTACTAGTGATGGACTCAATCCCCTCATCTAAATCATCGATAAAGATATTAAATAGAACTGGGCCCAGCACTGATCCCTGAGGGACAGCTGTTACATTGGCTTACTTGTCCTTGAATCTGTTCTAAAACTGTATCATTGTCAGAATCAGACAGAAAAATTACTAGTTCTAATTATTTGCTTATTTTCTTTTCTAGCCTGTACCTTTTCAAACTGGGTCTTGCCCCCCAGATTCAGGATTTATATGGCAAGGTGGACTTCACAGGTAAAAAAAAAAACAAAAAACCCCCAACACTCCTGTGCTGCCTTTATCTCACACCCTACTAGATCAATTGTTGAACTGTTGAACCGATTATTACTGTTGATATTCTAAATCCAAATTAAAATAAAAATTAATGGCTATGAGGAGTTCTGGTAATTTAGGAAAAAGGTTTGTTTTGGATGCTTCTAAGCCAGGCAGCTATAGCCATCAGTTCACTAATCATTACTTTTGCAAATAAAAATGTCATAACTTTTTTTGTTCTTACAATGTACCTGTTGTAAGATACTTAAGCCTTGCATCCATCCTCTTGGGAGTTTTCAGTTTGGAACTTGGTTAGCAGTTCTGACCTCCTGTGACAGTTTAAACTAGAGGTGCCATCAGCTGAAGAAGCATTTGCCAGCTGATTGGCTGCAGGAGATGCCAGCACAAAGTCTCGTGTCCACATGCCTCGTCAAGGTTTCGCTTCCTTAATTTTTGCAGAAATGTCAAATTCTGTGTCTTGTATTAATGAGGTTCTTGCATGAGGGCACACATCAGATTTAAAAGGCGTATAAACTTTATTTCCTAGCATATCTTGATACCCTCCATTCACTTTTCTCAGTGTAGTCTCTCTGTGGGGACAAAGAAAATCCTAAACTACTGCCTCTGCATTTTCCTGCTGGTAACCACAGTTGAGGTACCTCAGAATGGAGTCCGTTTCCAGCTCCTCATGGGAGTCTTGTGTTGTTTTCTAGTGAGAAAGACTACAGAATATTCCCCTGTGAGTCTCTGGGAAAAAATTTAGATTTTAGGAAAGTGTGCAAAGTGTCTTACCAGTTTTCATTTATTTGTTTCACTTACTGAATGATATTCAAAGTAATATTTAAATGGTAATTGCAATCTATGGTAGTTATCTTAATTTTTTTTTTAGCAGCAAATAGTATAGTAGTGCTAATGTATTTAAGCCTGTGTAACACTGTTTTAATGTGTATTTCAGAGGAGGAAATCAGTAATATGAGGCTTGAACTGGAGAAGTATGGTATTCAGATGCCTGCCTTCAGCAAGATTGGAGGAATTCTAGCAAATGAGCTTTCTGTGGATGAAGCAGCATGTAAGGAAAAATAGTGTTTCGTTTGATTATTCAAATCAGCAGATCAGTTAAGTGTTGGTTTTAATGCCTCCTGTTTTAAGACTAGTACAGTCCTTTTGGTAGGCCTTTTGGAAGACTGGGAAGACGTTTTTATTCTTTCTCTTGTGTATTTTTTTCTTCTTCTTTCTGGAACGTGATTCAGCTACTTAAAGTATTATAACTAGAAAGCAGGCTGCTGTTTTTTTCCAGAACACAAGACCATGATGAAATGAGAGGTATTTTGATAATTCTTTTGCTTTCCAGTTAGTTTCCAGATAATTCTTCTGCTTTTTTCAGATTTTTAACAAAGCTGTTTTGTTTGGTACTAACTGGCAGACTGTGTCTTGCTTTTCAGTACATGCTGCTGTCATTGCCATTAATGAAGCAATTGACCATCAGGTTCCAGCTGACACTTTTATGGCAATGAAGAACCCTAATGCCATGCTAATAAATCTTGATGATCAACTGGAATCCACTTACCAAGACATACTCTACAGAGCAAAGCAAGACAAGATGGAGAATGCTAAAAATAGGGTAGTTTAGTTCTTCTTTCAAGCCATCTATTTGTATCCATTGCTGTTTTGTATTGCAGTGTAAACTGGGGGGAATTCACAGAATGTGTGTTATGGTCTTGCATGTATAGTGTTAGGTGGACTTACTCCTGGTGGTATTCTAGTATGTTCCCCAGTAACCTGTCTTCTTATTATAGGAGACAGGCAGCAGTTAGCTGTGTTAGTTTGTTTAGCTGTCTGAAATATGAGCCTCAGAGATACAGATTTCATTTAATCCTTTTTATGCTGGGGATGCATCCCTCTATTTTCACACAGTATAGATGTGTTTTCCTAACAAAGAAATGAGCAAAATTGACTGATTGCTCTTGGAAGTGATCCGTGTTGTTTTAGAACACTGTATAATGCAAGCCTAGCTCTGTATACTGCTTTCCATGTTCTGGAGCTCTACTGTGTGTTCATATAGAGGCATTACATTGGAATAAGGTGTTTCTAGGCTGTTTGTATCAGAGTTTGACTATATTTACTTTAGATTTGTTTACATATAGGGCTTTTTTTTTGCATGTGTAGAGGTAGCCTGTCTGTGACCTATCACAGCTCTATATAGATAAATAGTTATCCTCCTTGACTTATTCAATTAGAAGATCTATGAGGACAAATGAAGCTGTAGAAACACTGATGAGTTCTTATTTCATCTTCAGATTGCCTCAGAAAGTTCAGATAGAGAGAGAGATGTGTATGAAGAACTTCTGACTCAAGCTGAGATTCAGGGAAACATCAATAAAGTGAACAGTAAGTATCACGTTAAAGTAATAGTCCTAATTAAAATAGTACTTCAAAACGATATCTGTGCTCCTCTTTTTCTGTAATGCTGACCAAATTTAAAGGCAGCTCCCCTGTTTTTGTGGGGTGGGTTGTTTTTTTTTTTGTTTGGTTGTGTGGTTGTTTCTGGTTTTTTTGGAGAGGGTTTTTGTTTTGTTTTGTTTTTATTGATTATTAGTACATAGTTGTAAGCTTAATTTACTCTGATTTCTGTTACCCTTCATTTTGGAAACAGATTGTCCATGTTGCTGGCCCCTCCAATTCTTCATCTTGAATAATGCATGCTATTTCCAACCATCAGACTGTTTTTCAAGTACTGCTTTGTAATTTACTCTGGAATTCTTCCATTTGGATTACATACCTAAGTTGCTATTTTATCAGGTCTAAGAGTATTTCTTTCTGAGCAGTAGGTTACATAATCCATGGGACTTTCTCATTTCACATTTCTTTCAAAACTCTTTTACTGTTGCTAGCACATGCAGCCATATCAAGGATTGACCTAGCTTTGGAACGAGGAGATGTGTTAGCACTGTATGAAGCTTTGGCAGCACCAGCCCTGGGGCTCCGAGGATTGCTACAAGAAAATTGTGACTGGTATTTCAAGCAGTTTTTGAGTGATAGGCAACAGAAACAGGAGGTATGAAAAGTGTAAATTACCCTGATTCGTGAAGTTTTTGCCTGCCTCTGCCTCTCACTGTACCACTGTGTACGAATCACTTGCTATATACCTGCATTGCAGTTCAGTGTTGGTTAGAAAAAATTAGTGCTAAAAGTAGGAAGCATTCAGTAACCATATGTATAATTTAGGTTTTATGTCTGCATATGAAAGGCCAATACAATGTTTGTATGTATGTGCATATATAACTAAAATGGTTTGACCAAACCTTAAAATACTAACTTGTGTGTACATAAAACTGTTATAATTAAAGTGTGTCCTCTGTCATTTTACTATTGTGAGTGCCCAAATAATGCAGATATTTGTGTTTTGTAAACACCTATCAGATAAGCATAAACTACTTTCACTGTGGAGAATATGACCATACTCCACTTGTAGGTATGGGGCTTAGGGACGTGATTTAGTGGTGGACTTGGCAGTGTTAGGTATACAGTTGGACTCAATGATTTTAGGAGTCTTTTCCAACCTAAATGATTTTATGATTCTACCTAAGTTATTCAAGCCCTCCTGCTCCCTGGTGACTCGGTCTCACTTTCTTTTTGTACTTATATGGTACCATATAATCCAAGAAGTGTATATGTATAAGCCAAAGCTGCGTATTGTCCATTTTGATGTCATGCTAACTCTTTAGTTGCTCAAAGGTAAAATGCAACATTAGTTAACGGGTCTCTTCCGGCAAACGACACAAATTTCACATCAGCATGCAGCTCATGTACAGGGAGTCTTTTCCCACAAGATTATGACCTTTGTTTTAAATATTTTACAGTTTTGGAAGCTGGGTCTTGCCTTTAATTGTTATGTTCATGGGACTGCACTTCTAATATTAAAGGGGTCAGGTTGTACACATATGGTCTTTTGTCATCTTAATTGAGAGTCTGGATAGTAATTTCTGTCTTCCTTACATATGTGGCATTCTTTGTTTGCAGAAGCTATGTTGCATTAGAATGTTTTACATTAAAGGAGAGTATTTTTATTGAGGTATTTGAAGTGAATAAGGTGGACATCATTTCACCCTCATGGTTTATATTTCTTTTTTCTTTAGGCTGGCCTTACAGGTCCTCTGCAGAAGGAAGAGTTGCAGTTGGGAGTGGATGCTGCTAACAGGGCAGCACAACAGTACCAGCAAAGTGAGGATCAGCAGAAATTATTGCAGCAAAGTGACCATGGGTGTGATCAAAAGAATGAGACAGCACAGTATTTTGGGTCTATTATGAATGGTCAATACAAATGTTCTTTAAGTACCTTACAGCTGCTAAGAACATTAGAGAGATGGTTGCCCTAATGATTTGTAGCATCTTTTATCCAGCTGTTACAATGTGGCTGGAGATAACAGCATATAATTTGAAATATAAGAAACATGGAATTTTTGCCTCCACCTTAAATAACCTCTTTTTATGGAATACTTGCATGAATTTTTGTGCTGTGGATCTGTGAAGAAAATCTGGATTGCTCCAAGAGGTGTGAAAGCTAGATTGTGTGCTGACTGTTCACATAAATCTTCCTTGGTTGGAGCTGCGGAACCTTCAACTTGTTTTTGAATATCAGGAAGCAAAGAAAATGCAGATCATTATGGCTGACTGTTTTTTGATTGATGCTTCTGGGACCATGCAGAACTCTGGGTGTGCAGGAGCAATTCAGTCTGATTGGTAGAAAGGACTCTACTAGAGATTTGAGGAGAGAGGGTTTAGAATACAAGAGAAAAATAGTGAATGCTGAATTAAGTAGGTGGCTGCCTTGGAAGTACCTTACTTGTTCAGCATGGAGGTCTGTGTTTGTTTACCTACTGTGCCATTTGAAGTTAGACAGGCTGTACCCACTATGGAGTGCCTCTTACTACCTTGAGCAGGGTAGATGTGAACAGGAAGAGAAAGTTGGTACTATTCACCCATCCAAAAATTTGCAATGGGGCTTCTTACTGTCGCAGTACTGAAATGGTAAAACAGTCCTTTGATAACCAGACAAAAAGGTGAACTAGTATTAAACGTGAGCATTGTGTATTTAGTTGTCTTCAGTAACAGAAGACTAACCGAGGGTTAATGGATCAGAAACCTTGACTCTTTCTCCACAGTTAGGGTATTATTCTTTTTCTAGTTAGGTATCTGAGTAGAATGAAAATCCTGTTACTATGGGGGTCTGAACTGTCTGCCTGCCTTATTCTGTATGCTCTTTGAACTTCTAGGACTGGCAGCAGTAGCCAAAATTAATTCAGCAATTCGAATGGGTGATGCTGAGAAGACTGTGGCAGAGATGATGAATTCAGAGGCTCAGTTACCAGAGGTTTATGCATTTGCTGCAGATCTTTACCAAAGGGAGCTGGCTACCTTACAGCAACAGAGCCCTGAAGTAAGTATCACCTTCTCTGTTGTTTCTGGAAGTTGGCATGGGTCACCGGGTCTACCTTGTCTGTTCTGTTAAATGCATTCTCTGGAACAAACTTGTCTTGAGTCTTCATGGAACTGCTTTGGTGTTCAGTCTGTTCTGATGTGGTTTAATCCCTAAATCTTGAGCTCCTTGGTGGCCCTGTAAGGTTCTGCTTTAATCTCTTACTTGGTATTCTAGCTTTGTTTATGATACTCACCTTTCTACTTTGTTGTCATAAAAGTTGTCCCTTTGCTTTATAACATGTCTGTTTTGACAACTACTCTATTGTTTTCTATTTGTGACAATAGTTTGTATAGGGCAAAAAGAATTAATTTGCTGTCCTCTTTGTATGCAGGGTAACCTCACCCATCCAGAACTGTCTGTTGCTGTTGAGATGCTGTCTTCTGTGGCCCTGATTAATAGAGCTTTGGATTCAGGGGATGTGAATACAGTGTGGAAACAACTGAGCAGTCCTGTCACAGGGCTTACAAACATTGAGGATGAGAACTCACAGAGGTGGATATTTCAAGGAATCATCTATGTTCTTGATGTTGCTTATATTCTGTCATTTCATGAGGTTTTTTTCCCTTTTCTTACATTTTACACTGTTTCTACGTTATTTATTACAGCAGGGACCCTCAAACCTTTTAGACAGGGGGCCGTTTTACTGGCCCTCAAAACACTGTCGAGGGCCGGTTTGTAGCCGAGAGGCGCCCCCTGGGGGCAGGTGGAGAACGAGGTGCGGATTAAGTGGCAGGAAGTCATCTGCGGGGGGGGCGGAGGGCCAGACCCTTGGGGGCCGTTTCTGGCCTGCGGGCCGTAGTTTGAGGACCCCTGCATTACAGTATTGATTTAATCTCTGTTGCCTCTTGCATCTTGTTTTTGCAATTAGTATTTCTTACTGGTCTGATTTCTGTGCTATCTCTCAATGCTTTCTCATGGATTTCACACGAAAGCCACATTGTGATACCATTAGGTTGTCACTAATTCTTATGCCAGCTCACTCACAATTTTCTTCAATGTTTTAGTGCTTTTGTCTATTTAGTAGTTTTGTTTGTTTGAACCTACTTCACATTTGGGCTGAGCATCCTGCACACAGGATGCACACACATCTCTTTCTCCCCTTTTCATTTTTGTTCCAGTTTCAACCTTCATGTTACCTCTTCCACTTCCTGTACCAATTCTCATGCTGTGTCGTGTGTTCCCTGGCCAGCTTGTGATATTTATTGGGTTTGGGTTTTGTTTTTTGACAGATACATCGATGATTTGATGAAGCTGAAGGCTCAAACAAATGCAAAAGGAAATGAATTTATCACATGGAATGATATCCAGTCGTGTGTTGATCATGTGAACAAAGTTGTGCATGAAGAACATGAAAGTAAGTTATTCTGCTTAATTCATGCTAGACTGATCCTAGCTTATAAGGAGTGCTAAAATTAGGTGCATGTCTATACAAAAAGTTATTGATTGACTTATAGTTGTGTCATATGTTAGATGTCTAGGAAGATCTTATTTCTGAACAAGACTTGGTGGTCTGTAATACAAAAGTCTTGATTGCAGGGCCGCAGGCAATCAGGTGTTTGTGGTATTGAAGTCTGTATCTCAAAACTGTTTATTAATTCTTCCAGTGTAAAATTCAACCCTTTTTTGGATTAAAAATTCTTTTTCTGATGTCAGTGTCTAGGATTTGTCTAGAATCTTCTAATTTTGTTTCAATCCTCCAAATTAAATGAAAGCTAGTGTTACCAAAATTCATCAGTTAGTTGTAGCCCATGCTACAACTCGGAGTGCTCAATCCTCCTTCCTAATTTGCTGTGTTCAGTAGAAGATATTTTTCTTGGAGTCTTATTCTCTCTTTGACTGCAACTTTGCCTTGTTCAGGTTTTTCTCTTCTTCCTTTTATTCCTTCTTTTGAATGTGCTTTGGCTTTTTTACCTTTGCAGTATTTAGTGGAAGTTCCACAGCCTCAGTCCAAGATCCTCTACCCTTCATCTGTGGGTAATTTGACCTGCATATGCAAGATAAGCTATTCACCTTTTGTTGATGACTTCCAGATCTGCAATGATGTTAGATGCATTTCTGTAGTGGATGAGGAGCTTGAATGAACAACAGAAAGATGAGTTTATCTCGAGGTCTTACTCTCAATCCTTTAACTCCTGGCTGTATTAACACTACTTCCAAAGTACAGCTTCTTTACTGCACCAAATAAACAAGCTTTTTCAGTTACTTAGATTCAGTGATAAATCAACAAGAAAGTTTATTCTGAAATACTTTCTGTTCAACAGCTACTTATTGTTTTTGCTTACAAAATTTGATACAGCTTTTTCAAAGAACATATTATCAGTTTGATGCCATTCAAATTCTAAGTTCCAGATACTGGGACCTAAATCTCACATTAGGGTTGTAATGGGAAGTGCTGAACTTTTAATAGGTTAGTTACTTTGTTTACTGTTAGTTCCATCAGGACATTAGAAGCTTTTATCAATACTGGTTTTAACACTACGTATGCATTCTAGTTGATAAAATCAGTATTATAAAAGCTGAAATGATTGCTAGCTGACATTCTGACTGGTAGAAGAAGAGTATGCTTGCACAGTTATTGCCTTTTGATATGAAATATTGGTAAAGTGCAAAAGAAAATCCCCTACTGGAAGATGTGCAAAATCCCTCAGAAGTTACAAGTGTCTGACAGATCACTGGTGAGACTCCAGCTCTCTAGGTGTGGGGAGCATTTGCGCTCTCACCAGGAGCATGCTGCCAGAGTTAATCTTTCAGATGTACCATGTGTGTTGTGCACTGCAGTTCACACTGCTCAGTACTCTATTGCAGGGCTTATTGACCTGGAGCATGGACAACTGTTTCTTTTTTTATGTAAAATATGTGATCCAGGAATCACCACTAATGCATTGCACTCACAGGCATTTGGTCAGTAGTCCTGTATCGAAGAGAACAGGAAGAGATGTAGTGTATACATACATGTACAGTGCCAGGCTGGACGGGTCCAGCAGAAGATGTCCCTGCCCATGGCAGAAGAGCTTGGAACTAGATGATCTCTAATGTTCCTTCCAGCCCAAACTGTTCTATGCAGCAAGGGCGAGTACCAAAACTTAAGTACTCATGAAGGGAAAAAATTACTGATGCAAGCTGAAAATTGTGAATGAGTGTTAACCTAACTTCTATGCTTCTAGCCCTACATTTTTTAAATTTCTGTTTTTCAGTAGTATTTATGTTAATAAATGTCTTTTAGCAGTGATAAAAGACTGGGACTTAGCGTAATTATGAACATTTCAGCAAAACAGGAAATTTGAGTAATTCCTCTTTTTCTAATACAGTATTAGTTGATACAAAATCCAGAGTGGAGATAAAGGAGTCCTTGAAAATAGCAAAAGTAAACAATTCTTAGGTAGACCCTTCTGAGATTCTGTTTCAGATGGTTTTAATTTTCTATTTTTTTCTTAGTTTCATTAAGGGATCTTAACTTTTGTTTATGACGAGTACTGAAAACCTCCTGGGTGTCACTTGTTTTCAAGCCATCTGTGTGATATTTAGCTCAAAGCTTTGCATGGTAAGGTGGGAGAGATTTGTCACAAGTGTGGATGTGATGCTAAAGTTTATGTTTTACACTGAGACAAGCAGGTGTCTTCTGCCACTCCTTGTTGTATACTTGGTGACTTGTGTTTCACCTTGGAAAGCTTATACTCTAGAGAGGGTTAAATTTTAAATTAAAAGCCTCCTGTCTTGGTTAACTTGTTTCCTGCTTCTCCAAATAGACACTGGGTTTCCTGTTTGGGTCACATGAGCAGATTTGTTAAAACCACACAAACAGGGAACCACACTGTGAGTGCACACGCTGGTGCTATGTTCATAGTATGTAAGAGATCACAGTGCAGTTCTACTAGTTTGTGCAGTCCCAACATCCTGTTTCTTTTAACACTCTTTATGCTGTGAAAAAAAAGTGCAAAAAATCCTGTAATGAGATAAATTTTTCTTCTGAGGAGTTTCTTAATTCCTTGGTCTGCTTCATATATGCCCTTATGCAATGATACTTTTTATCCACTCTCTATGAATAAGTTAAATTAGTCTGAGAAGGTCCTCAAGGTATACGACCATATATATTTTTCGTTTCCACTATGCTTGTAAATAGTTTCAAGTTAAAAAATGCTTTCCAGTGAAGAGCTGTAGCATATTGCTCTTCCATGGAATATGCCATGTCCATATTAGCAAACTAGTGAAAGAGAATTACTAGTGAGATTCTGTGCCCTTTCCTAAGTTATCATATCTGGTTTTTGGTAGGAACCATGCTATCATTTTAGTGATACGGTTCTTGCAATGTCCTCAGCATGTGTTTTTCCCTAATCTCTACTCCGTCCAAATATAATCACTTTCCTAAGATGTTCTGACTTTTGCATAATCTTCTGTTTTGTGAGTCTTTCTTTTGCAGAAGAGTCACAAATCTTTGAATACAATAACCAAAGTTGGAAATCCTCATACTGAGTCCTTTCTTTTTTCTAAAAGATCTCTCTGTTCTGAGATCAAACCATGATTGGATCCTTCTTTAAGCAGGGAATTGAATTAGATAAATCCAGGGTCCATCTCAACCTGAGTTATTTTGTGATTTGCAGGAGATTGTTGCTGTGGATAGGACATGTATGATGTACTGTTTCCATTTAGCTAACTGTAAGATGCGTCCACATCTCTGATGATTCAGTTAATACTACATACATCCTTAATAAAGGAGTTTTCTAAAATAAGAAGTTATTGTGCTTTTAAATGGTATTCCATGCAAATCTTTATCTTCCTGTGAAGATTTCTTTCTGGATGAGCCAGAACCTTGGAATATTGTGAACTCTGGCCATTTGGGTTTTGATAATTCTCTTCTAGTGGCTCAGAGCTGTGTGTCTGAGGACTCAATTTTGTCCCTGCCTGTGGTCTCCCTGAGTGATTTTTTCTTTTTAACTTTATTTTTTTAATTACCATGCCCAAGAATTATGACTACTTTAAGTGGAGAAATAGTCTTTCTTTCTTTACTAGTAAATAATGTTTTCCGTTAAAAATATTGAGGTTCTTGACTGATACTTGGTTTAGGAAGGACTAACAGCACTTTTCTTCTGAAGCAATTATTGTTGACCAAAAGTGGAACTTTGTCTTTCTCTTCCTATGCCTTCCTCCCTAGGGATTTTGGCAATTGGTCTTATCAATGAAGCTCTGGATGAAGGGGACAGCAAGAAGACTATTCAAGCCTTACAGATTCCTGCAGCTAAATTGGAGGGTGTAGCCCCAAAGGTAGCACAGCATTATCAGGATACGCTACTTCGAGCCAAGCGAGAGAAAGCACAGGTGAGTGTAGTTAAATGCACCTCTTGAAAGACCTTTACATATGTGTAATGGGATTCTTACTGGTCTTGAAAGTCAGGAATCAAAACTCGCAGTGGAGAGGTGGGCATTCTGCATACCTTCAACTGATCTTACCCAGTCAGTTTGGATCTTTCTGTATTAAAGAAAGAGATTTGCAGCTAACAGTATGAATCCTCATGAACTCTGGAGATAGGTGTAAGGATATTAAGTGCATGTGATGGCTTATTACAGCTAATCCTGGGTCCTCAGTGAGATATGTATCTTGTTTGTGGAAAAATAGTATCATCTGTTTTTGAAAGGAGACCATGTTCATTCCAGGACTACTGAACTTCTGAATGCAAGTTTCCTGCAAGCTGAAGTATTTTTTTCAAATGTTCTTTATTAAATGTAGTCATAGGCATAGTTATATATGACAAAAAGAAAGTTTCTGAAAGTGGAAAAGTCTGTTAAGTGATAAATTAGAAAAAACATGTGAAGCAACATACATGCTACTAGCAAAATGTATGCTGATGCCTGTTCACCTGTGACACTTCAATAGCTTATGATTTTTTTGAGCAATAGTTGTCATTAGCCAAGGACTTCTACCTGCTTGTACGTCGTTGCAGCTTTCACTAACTGAAAGGTGAAGATGGAGAGAGGAAGAGCAAGTTTCATCTTACAGGTTTAAGAAAAGGTGATGAGGAGTGTGCCTGTGTGTATGCAACTAATTTTTGAGTAATAGGGATAGCACATTTAATTTTTTTTCTCATCTATTTACAAAGAAGTAGCAGACGTCTGTCCTTTCAGTGGCTTGAGAGTGTTTTGTTTTCTTTTTTCTGCTGTGGACCTCATTGCTCTACTAGCAATGCACAATTTTGTATAGAGACTAAGATCTAGATTGTCCTGAACACTTTTTGTTTGTTTGACTACAGGTAAACCCACATGATGTCAATAGCTGAAAACTGTATGCACTTCTAATGAAAATCATTAAGCAGCTTTCCCAAGGACCCTGACAGGGTTAACGTTTCTCGGGAACCCATTTTGTGCTGAAGCATTTCCTTCCGCTGAGTCAGAATAAAATAATGAACTCTTTTTAGTGTGTGCTTAAACTTGTGCCAGGGTGTGCTGGTAACTTCTCAGTTGGTGGGAAATTACCTTATTTAGACATAAAATAAGTAAAGGGCTTGTCCCAGCAGAAATTTCCAAAATAGAAAGATCATATTATAAATTAACAACGTGGGGAAAATAATCACCATCTGAAGTCAACTGTTATGAACTAGTGATTTCTGTACCTTGGGGCTGAGAGGGATTGTACTTCACCTCAGGACATTGTTCAGTTGTTTATGTGAATGGGGAGTGATGTATGATACATGTTTCTTACGTGATTAGGAGAGAGACAAAAAACCAGTAGACCTTGTAGTATGTTACACTGTGTATCTTGCAGAAAGCCTTGCAATAGTAAAACTGTAGACAAGCACTAGATGGTTTTGGTAGTGTTGGGGTTGACTTCTGCTGGTACACAGTACAGTAAGGTTACAGTGATTGTTCTCCCCCACTCCCTGGACAGGACTTTTGCTGTTGCTGAGACTCTAATGGGACTATCTGAGTTTCAGATGAAATCTGCCTTTGAAAGTCATGTTAAGCTCTTGAATGAAGTATCATTTAAACAATTTAGTTTCATACTTGCCAAAACAGTGGGAAAAATATGGAGGACATGTAAGGGAATGTTCATTTTCAGTCTGGCCTTAAAGCTCTTGAACGTTGTAAGTAGTGGTTCTTTTGTGCAGTGTGATTATTATTCCATACCAGAACTAAATGTTTCCCGTGTTCTGTTTGTACAAAGAGAGCTATCAGAGGGTTGGCAGTTGCATCTTAGCATTTCTTTCAGTAGTTACCTACAGGAAACACCAGTGGGTGGAGAAAAGCTTATGCTTGGCGACTGCTAGGTCATTGTTCTTTATGTATATTTTGGGACTTGCTAAACACTTGTCTCTTTCCTCTTCTCAAATTTCTTTATGTAACATTAGCTCATTGGATTTCCCAGCCAAAATACAGGATACTGTGTGATCACTTCTCCTTGACAAGCGATCTGTTAAAATAAAGACTTAAACCATGGCTTTGATTGCTGTGTGTGTCTACCCACCCACAATACATACAATGTTTTTTTGCTTGGCTAGTTTGTACAGGCTTGTGAACTTTTGTGGACAGGGACAAGAGCAGCCTGATATGACATTACTTAAAAAGTTTTTAGCTTCTGCACACGGATGTGCACTGGCAACTCTGCGTAGTCGTGTTCTGTTGAAGGAGGACTAACTTATTGGGAAGTCACGTCCTCTTATCTAGTGTGGCTTTAGGACTGATCGATACCGAGTCCCTGGCCTTGTGTTCTCTCTGCTTATCAAGGTGATTCCATGAAAAAGAGGTGATTCCTGAGAAGAGATTTTGACGGGGAGAAAGTATTGAGTTTGGTAATGCCATAGTAGTCTCTGCTATTGGAGTCAGTTAGGAAGACTGAAATACTTCTTATTCCCTCTGATATGGAAAACTACTATATCAGCTATTGTTGAGCATGGATTATTTTACTTTGCAAAAGTAGTGATACTTCTCTCCCCACACTGTGTATATTTTTCTTGTTCTATTCTCTTCAGGACACACAGGATGAAACAGCTGTACTTTGGCTAGATGAAATTCAGGATGGGATTCATAGGGCTAACAAGGACACAGAGGAGTCCGAGAGATGTAAGTATTATCACACAAATATTGCAATTAATCCCCATTACCAACCAAATACCAGTTATTTAAGGTAAAGTTGGAGCTAGAAATGTCATGTAAATGTGGCAAAGGAAACCAAATGCACTTACAGGCTTCTGGTGTAGTAATTTTTTCTTTGAAGAGCAAATGTCAGATTTTTCAAACACTAAATTTCTTTTATTGTGGGGGAATATGCCTTTTTTTTTCCAGTTTTGCATGTGACCGTTAGACCGTGTTATCTCATTGGACAAATCTGTATCAAATTTTTTGTCATTTGCAACTAATTGTGTATGTCTGTGGATGGTTAGTTAGCTGTGAGAATGTTCGCGTGCATAATTGAAATGTTGTTTTCTGGTGAGCATTACCTTTTGTTTGCGTAATGTACTGTTGTCTTGTCTCAGTTCTCTGAAGTATTAGTTGACAATCTCACATGCTTTTCAAATACAGACAGTGCTACACATCAGTCATACCCACCTTTGCTCCTTAGTGCAGTTTGCAGGTGGACTGGCCCACCCTTTGTTCCATCTGAGTCTTTATAATGATGTCATTTCTGTCTACAGAAAAAATTAAGTAATTACTACTCTTGAACTTGTTGAGCTTTTGTTTTGTTTGTTGGGGTTTTTTTGTTAATTTTATTTTGTTCCTGACAAAAGCTTTTTCTTTAACAAAACATGAAGTTTTTCAAGTTTTATGATATATTCTAATGGCCTGTTCTCTTCATCTCTAATGACGTTTGTTTACCACACCATTTGGAGAGCTTGTTTTTATACATTTTAAAAATGTGATATTGTTCTCATTTGCATTTACTCTAAATCTCTGATTTTCCGTTACATTCAGCATTTACCTGTCATCTTGTTTAGCTTGATTCACGCAGTATTAGTGCTGATTGGTTTTGCCCTTTATAGTCACCTTATACTTTTCTGGATTCTATTTCTTTGTCTCTGGTGTGGCTGATGTCTTGCCTTCCACTTCCGAAAGTTCTAGTTTGATGTTAGGCTGGTACTTAAAGTTATCCAAACATGCACAGTCAGTCCCTTCTGATTTTGTTTTGAATAGGCAACCATATTGGAAACAGAAACATTTAATCAAAGACAGTGTAGAGTATCTGTCTTTCAAGATTTCCAAAGTCAGTCAGACAAGGCCCTGAAGATAGCCCAGCTTTGAGAACAGGATTGGGCTAGACTGCCCTCCATCATGAGCTCTTAATGAATCTGTGTATCAAATGTGTAGAGTTTCCGGCTCCAGATGATTCCTTTCATCCTCTCTCTGCAGAAATGAGCTTGTTTTTTTTATTTGTGCCTTGTCCGTTTGTATTCTTTATTTATAGAAGTTTTAAAAGAGAGAAAAATCAACATGTTCAATCAAAACTTTTTAGCGAAAGACACAATGAGTTTTTCCAACTCCATGGCCTAGTTAAGTTGTTTTTAATGACATTATTTAGTCAGTGAATTCCCCTGTCAACTGCCTTACAAAAAAAAAAAAAAAAAGGAAAACATAAAAAAGAAAAAAATTAAAAGAGGGGGGAGAACTAGGGCAAAGCTTTTACCTATTCATATTACTATTTGTTCCCAGAAGCACCAGTGCAATTTTTTTCACCATTTTTCCCACCTACCAAGCATTTTGACAAGTCAGCAGGTTAAATGTCATGCCAAGGAGCATGTGGTCAAAAACAGGATGAGCCTTTAAGCCTGAAATCAGGTACCCTTATCTATCCAGGTAGGAATAGATGTTTTTGCAGTCTTAGCTAGTGCTGAAAATGACTGTATTTCATGTTTGCTGTATCAGTGGGATTTCTGTGCTCTTGTGATTTTGTCTGTATTTGAGTTGCTGTTCTGCAATAGCCCTGGAGTGATGTATGGTTATTTTTTTCTTCCTCTGCTCTTTGTCTTTCCCCGATAATGTTTTTGACTTGTTTACAAACTACTCCATGCTTTTCTCACTAGGGATATTGGTAGTAGTTGTTGAAAAGGTCCCTTTTGAGTTAGGACTGGCTCTGCCAGAAGAAACTGCCTTATCTAAAACAGATATCAGAGGACAGCTGTAACTTTGTGTGTTTAAAAAATTCTGATGGTAAATCAGCACTATACTGGGATTAGGGACACACAAATTACATGCGGTAATGCACATCAGGTGCAGTACTGCACAGGGTTGGACACTCTGTACTGAAGAGGCCTTTATACTGCAAGTTGTCTGATTGTTTTTTATTTATATTCTGTATTTATATACAGCTATTTGTGTATCACGCAAACACTCCAACTATAAGGATGTGTTCACATTGCCTTGCTCTGTTCTGCCAGTGTGTGTTTGCTGTGAGTCACTGAGCCCATGAATGCCTGCTAACCTGCTTCTTGGTGTTATCCAAGTCTCCTTAGGAATTCTGGCCATTAATGAAGCAGTAGATCATGGTGATGTTAGCCAGACCCTGAGTACCTTGCGTTCACCTGATGTGGGGCTATATGGAGTCACTCCAGAATGTGCTCAGACGTACCAGCGAGAGCTGTCAGAAGTCAAGAGAGGAAAAATGGGAGCAGGTACACCTTCAGTAGCCTACTGTTAGTGAAATAAATTCAAGATTATTCTATGCAGAATTGGAACCAGAGGTAAAAAAGCCTCTGGGGAGAAGTCTTGTGTCATAGGTGGCAGTTGTGGATGCTTTCTGAACTAAGTATTTTTTCCAAAAATGTGTGTGAATAGTATAATGTTCTTCACTTGTAGAATGTGTTGTGTTTAGGTAGTTCTCATATGAGGTCATTAGGGACTTGGAAACATCACTTCTCTTCCTTGGAGGAAGAAGCATCTGTAATGTGGATTTCCTAATTGTAACATTTATATACATGAAAGGTAAGACACTTGTCTGGTTTTGAGACTGACACTGCAGTTTCTGCTCTTAGGGGGCAATGGAAGTGAATGGGTGAAACACTGGGTGAGAGGAGGCTATCATTATTATCATAACCTGCGGACCAAAGAGGGAGGATGGGATGAACCAGCAGAATTTGTGCAAAATGACATACAGCTGTCACGGGAGGAAATACAGGTAGGGTAGATAACAAATGCCCTTTCTCTGAAAAGTTGGCGTTCCTACCGTTCCCGCCCTTAATGCATCTCTGGGATAGAATGTTTCAATGCCATAGTCACGTTAACAAGCTTGTAACTCATTTGATTTGTTGGGCATCATCAGATGGTGTGTTCAGAACTTCTTATCCTATTTCAGAAAAATTTATCCCATCACTAAAAGAGTATAGGGACCACAGTGTCACTGTTTTTTTGAAAGTCAGCTTTGAATTTTCTTGTAAGCACAAAGTGGAAAGCTCATGTAACATCTTTCTTCTCGTATCTCCATCTTCTTTTTCTGACTCTTCTTCCTATCATAACATGAATTCAGAGCACCATATCTGGAGTCACTGCAGCATACAACCGAGAGCAGTTGTGGCTGGCCAATGAGAACCTGATTATGAAACTTCAGGCTTGCTGTCGAGGGTATCTTGTTCGCCAGGAATTCAACTCAAGAATGAATTTTTTGAAGAAACAAGTCCCAGCAATCACTTGCATTCAGGTAATGATATCCTTTAATTATGTTTGAAACTTGTTATCTGCAGTTGTTTTCTATACACAAGCATATTGACAGTGTTTGTTCAATAATTCAAACAGTTACAGCACACAATTGTGTTTGCCTCATTTTGTAAATTATCTAAAGGCATTTTCTTTCCCAGTGAGCTTTGGTATATTTGCTTTTACATGTCATGTATAGTCAGTAAAATCTTCTCACATAGAATTGGAGAGAGAAAAACTTATTTGAGGAAGCTTTACCTATTATTTTTTTAACAAGTTTCAGTTTTTTGGAAATAGGGCAATATGAAGTGTATTGCATGTCTTGATAGTGATAATACCATGAGACGCATTGCTGTTGTGACTTGTCATGAATTCAACAGAAACAGTGGTTTTCAGTATTCAGTAAGATTATTCTCTTCAAATCTGTCCAGGGATTTGGAGGATTGAGAGCCTGAAAGATATGATGGGATAATTCCACATGAGATTGAGCTCATTTACGGGACAGCAACAAAAACACCCTTTCTGTCGTGGTGTAACTGAAATGTGTGCAAATGAAATAGTTGCTTTGCATCCTATTATAATTTTATTATAAGAGCAATAACCTGCCTAAGTAACACGTGCTCTGCCTGTATGTTTAACAAAACCTCCAAACCCACTCCCAGCTCATTAAAATAACACTCTCTCTCTTTAAGTGTAATCCGGCCCTTTGCCTAACTTCTCTTCCAAGTGTCGATAGCAGTGAGTCTGCTCTGAAGGCTTAAAATGTTACATCCCTGTTCTCACCGGCAGCAGCATGTAACACATGATCCTCATGTAGAACAGTTTTTAATCAAATTGACTGGTTTGCTATATCCTTGATCCCTAATTGTGTTTCAGAAGGCCCAGAATCTTCATGGGATAATTTCAAGTCTCTCATGATTGCAGTTGGGAAAGTAGTTAAATGCCTCGCAGAGTGTATCTCTTGATATGACAAGCATGTCTCTCTCATGTTTTATTTAACCAAAAGGGAAGTCAGAAGCTGAGGAACAGAAAGAAGCTCAGATTTGTGATTACTTCTCCTTAATTAGAAAAGTAAAGTGAGTGTGCCTGTTCTGTTTTCAGTCTCAGTGGCGTGGCTACAAGCAAAGGAAAGCATATCAAAGCCGTTTGGATTATCTGCGAGCCCAAAAGGACCAAGTAGTAAAGGTAGTGCAGGGTTCCTGCTGACTTTTTTGGTAAACCTTTTGGGTAGTGAACTTGGAAAGAAAAGTTCCTATCTGAGTGTTTTGGTTACCCTCCAACAGATTCAATCAATGACCAGGATGTATCAAGCCAGAAGACGTTACAGAGATCGTCTGCAGTATTTCAGAAACCATGTAAGATAAGAGGCTATCTTGTTAAATGTATTCTGCACCTGACTTTTGTACTCTATCCAGAATGATGTTAAGTGCTTTTTTGTTTTTTAAATCCTAGATAAATGATGTTGTAAAAATTCAAGCCTTTATCCGAGCAAACAAAGCACGAGAAGACTACAAAACCCTCAGTAAGTATTTTCAAGAGGATAAAACTGATATGCCTCAAATCTCTGTTTGCGAGGTATCATAGAATCATAAGAGATTCCTCAGCTTTCTCAGCCTGTCTCCATAGGAGAGATGCTCCAGCTCTCTGATCATCTTTGTAGCCCTCCTGGACTCACTCCAGCAGCTCCACATCCTTCTTACGTTGGGGGCTTCAGAGCTGAAAACAGTATTCCAGGTGGGGTGTCACGAGAGCGGAGTAGAGGGAGAGAATCACCTGTCTTGACCTGCTGGCCATGCTGCTTTTTGATGCAGCCCAGGATGCAGTTGGCTTTCTGGGCTGTGAGTGCACATTGCAGGGTCATGTCAAACTTCTCATCAACCAACGTGATGTTGGTTTTGTGATCTATAACATCAAGACAGTTTTGAGGAGTGATTGGGATGAACCCTTGGTAGGGCAGTGCAGAAAGTGGGTAGTTCTTGAAGCTGAAGGAAAACTTGATTCTAACTGTTGCGTTTCCTGCTGAGATCTAGAACTATAGGTTTGCAGTTAGCTTTGATGGTGTGGACTTAGCCTGTGCTGATACTGACTTTGTTCTTCTTTGCTTCTCTTATGATTTTCTTAAAACAAGAAGTGAAAAAATGTCAGCAGCTGTTTAGACTTGGTGGTGCTACTTTAATTCTGGATGCTCCTTGATATGCTGTTTAAACATAGATAAGGCATATATTTACTTCTGTTTGCCATCCCTTGCCTGTTTTTAGTTAATGCTGAAAACCCACCTATGGCTGTGGTTCGGAAATTTGTCCATTTGCTTGATCAGAGTGACCAAGATTTTCAGGAGGAGCTTGAGCTAATGAAACTGCGCGAGGAAGTTGTAACCTTGATCCGATCCAATCAGCAATTGGAAAATGACCTCAATCTCATGGACATCAAAATCGGGCTGCTAGTGAAAAACAAAATTACATTGCAGGTAAGAAATGTGCTGATGGGAGACCAGCTACAGATTGAATTGAGCCCACTGGTAGTTCACATGGAGAGCTTCTGGCCGCAGATGTCAGTTGCTCAGACCCAGTAGAAAACATTGCGCCAGACTTGCAGTTTTTACTCCCAATACATTCTTAGTCCATTCCGCTAATTTAGTATGCACCCCTAGACAAAAAACTGGAGGGGGAGAAGAAACAAGACCTGAAGCTAGAAAAGGCAAACACCAGACTATCTTGATCTAATAAATGCAACAGATTTTGTGTTTGAAGGCTTTGATAACTCTGTTTTGTTGCTCCTATGTGGTTAAACAAGTCACATGCCACAAGCTTGCAGCAAGGGGGGTGACTTTGGAGGCAGGAGACATGCTTGTGCCACTTGGTTGGTTGTTGGTTAAAGAAAACTCCCCTCTATCGGTTGGCACCAAAAAAACCAAAAAAACCCCTCTTGTTGATACATCATTGCCTTTTCTTCAAGCTGAAGTTCTTGTCAGCTTTTTGTGTGGTCCTGCATTTCATTACACTAGGCTTCTCCCCATGCAAAATCTCCATTGGTGTATCAAAATTTATCTTGGAAGGAAGCTTCAGCGCTTGACTGATGCTTGCAGGGAAAAATGCCATTGCTATCTGAGTATGTAGAGGTAGTGAGCCAAGTAAGTACGGAATGGGTTTTATGTTGTAAGCCCAGAGAAACTGCTGCCTTAGCAAATAATGCTTCACTTTAATAGCCCCAGGCATACCTTGACCCTGCCTTTCTACATCCAAGAGAAGTGGGCTCTCAGATGCAACTGTTTTCCAATATTGCCTGTTAGAAACTTCTTACAGTGTAATCTATACCTTTTCTTTCTTTCCAGGATGTTGTTTCTCACAGCAAAAAACTTACCAAGAAGAACAAGGAACAGCTCTCTGACATGATGATGCTGAACAAACAAAGGGGAGGTTTGAAAGCATTGAGCAAAGAGAAGAGAGAAAAGCTGGAAGCCTATCAGCATCTATTCTACCTACTTCAGGTAAGAAACTTCTTACGTTGCTCAGTAACCTCTTGTTATAGAGGCTTATATGTCTTAGCACAGTCTTTTCTTATACACTGTAGTTTTCATAAACTATTAAGGTTGGAAAACACCTTTAAGGTCATCAAGTCCAACTGGCAACTGTTTTGAGCTACCTTAGTTTTCAGCAACACTAACATGCACACTAAGTATTTTTTCTTCTTGTTATAGACTAACCCAACCTACTTGGCCAAGCTGATTTTTCAGATGCCTCAAAACAAATCCACAAAGTTCATGGATTCTGTCATCTTCACGCTGTATAACTATGCGTCCAATCAAAGAGAGGAATACCTGTTGTTGCGACTTTTCCAAACAGCACTGCAGGAAGAGATCAAGTATGTGGTAGCAATATGGCACATTCCTGCTCTTGAATCAGTTTTGGCAATTTCTCAAGTTGAGGCAGTTTCATGTTAAGTCTTGTGCTAATATGCAGATAATGCTAATCTGTCCCTTTACTGTCCTCTCCCTATTTCATATCTGTTAGTGTAGTTTATATCAGAAGAATTAAGTATGTCTGTCCATTGAGGATGAGGTGTTTTTACTTCAGTCAAGGCTTCACTGCTCAGCATGGCAGTTACTTTCGATCTGGTGCAAAGTCATGCTAAAATTCAGTCTAATCTCAATTCTCCAGTGTCTGATTATAAACACCTCCAGCAAACTGCAAGCTCAGGCTTTACAAGCCAGAGAGAGCGCTAAATACAAGCTTTTTGGATTTCCAAAAGCTGATGAGGAGTCTGAAAACAAGAGGCTTTATTATTTGGCATTTCTATTTCCTGTCACGGTGAAAAACTCAGGCTCGCTTCAGACGTGTTTTGTTAGATTGGTTAGGCCTTAGGAGCTCGGTGTTGTATGACTTCAGTTCTTTACAATGCAGAGCAGCATAACGTGCTGCGAGGAAGAATGCTCAATGAAATTTTTGAGGAACTACTCTTTAAATATTTTTGGGAATGCTTTTAAAGCATGAAGATGGTATATACCCTGAAACAAATAACTTCTAAAGAAGATTTTTTTTTTTTCCCTTAAATTCATGCTTGGAATAGTAGTCCGGGGAAATGTAGGCACTGACAGAGTTATGCATACCTCATATTTCATGTAGATTCTTTCTTCTTCAGATCAAAAGTAGACCAGATACATGAAATTGTGACTGGGAACCCTACTGTTATTAAGATGGTGGTAAGTTTCAACCGTGGTGCTCGAGGTCAGAATGCCTTGAGGCAGATCCTGGCACCGGTTGTGAAGGAAATAATTGATGATAAATCACTTAATATCAAAACTGATCCGGTGGATATTTACAAGTCGTGGGTTAACCAGATGGAGTCTCAAACTGGAGAGGCCAGGTATGGGACCTGCTAATACTGTATTTTTTTAAACATTGCTTAGCTGCTTTGCATTGCTTGGTTAATCATTCAAAACCATCCTTTGCTCCGTTGCATGCATCTGTCCAACTCATACTGGCTTTTTAGTCTCCTCAAGACGGCTTTCATCTGGGGATTCTAAAGATCATACTGTGGTGATGGTCCTGTGAGAGTATTGAAAGGGAATGTCACTGGGAGATGGAAGAAGAATTGCTCTTTGGTGTTCTCCTATGTTGACTTGATAGTTAGCTATGAAATGCCCTCTAACCTAAAAGAATTCATGGTAAGAAAAAGTATATGAGAATCGCTTCCACGTCAGTCCATGTTCATGTCATATATACCCTTTGCAAACAGGTACTGTTTTCAAGCCGACAAAACCTCTTTTGCTGGCAAAAAGCATGACATTGCAGTTCTCTTAATCTTGAAATCTTTCTAGTTAATATCAGCCATTGATGACAATTGTATTGTGCTACATGATTTTGTGTCATTTTGGTTTCTTTTTCTTCCAGTGCTTGTGATTTGCTAGAACTGGAGGTTTCTATTGTGTTATTAGGGTTTTTTTAACATACTTAAAAAAAAAAAAAAGGCAAAAGCCATACAGATGAGTGAGTTTCTCCACTTAAAGCATATCTGCAGTCATATATCTTTGTACACTTCGTGCAAAATTCTGGACGTTTTAAAAATGCAGGCAAAGATGTGTGTTCAGGTTCTTCTCTGTACATGAGATTTAGGATATGCTTTTTATGAATTATCAGCTTTGTCCATCTGTGTTCACTGGAATACTTTGCAGTAGTTTCAACTGATTGAAAAAAATGTAACAATTAATTTGGTACAGTTTCCCACCAATCGCATGTTATATTGATTTTATGGGTGTTGTTCTGGTTCTGCTTGTGTCCAAGTTTTTATCATCTTAATACTCTGTGGTGGGGGAAAACAGTTTTTCCCCCTCTGAAGGTGAGAAAATGGTAAACCCCCAGGGGGTGGTGATCTTTAGAATTAATCCAATGATTAGCAATCTGTAGCTTTCTTTTTCACCCGTTTGCCATCTGAAGTGCCACTGTGTGTTACAGTTAGTGCTTTTTTTGCCTAGTGTGCATGCTGTAAAAAAGATTCAGTTTTGAGTTAGCCCGGCCTTTTCTCGCAGTGACCATTGCAAGGGAAAGTAAAGGAAGTAAAAGGAAAAAATTTCATTTCTCACAGTGCCTAAAAGGTTAATTAAAGGCAATGCACAGCTCTTGTCAGTGAATATAAACTTGTTTCTGTGTCAAGCTATGAATTCTTGAAATATGCTAGCCCCAGTAATATTCCCTTTTATATGTTTAACTTTTTCAAATAGCAAACTACCGTACGATGTTACGTCTGAACAAGCACTAAGTCATGAAGAGGTGAGGACACGCCTGGATGCCTCAATCAGAAACATGAGGACAGTGACAGACAAGTTCCTGTCTGCCATAGTTAGTTCAGTGGACAAAATCCCGTGAGTCTGATGTACCGCAGTATTATTCCTGAAAAGTTGGTGGGTTCCTGCTTGCAGCAATCTGACTTGACCTTTTCTTTCTCTCAGTTATGGAATGCGTTTCATTGCTAAGGTCCTAAAAGACTCCCTCCACGAGAAGTTTCCTGATGCTGGCGAGGATGAGCTTCTGAAGGTGAGGATCCGAACACCCTTGTGAATAATTGTCGTCCAAATTGGCTGTGGCAAGCACATCTCATTCTTCTCTCTTCTTGGGTGTATGTGTGGAGAGAAGTGCATGTAACCCTATATAAAGCTCATTTATTTACCTCTACGGATAGAAAATATTTCACATCAGGTTACTGATGTTAGCTTCATATACATCACCTGAGATACAGTACGTTGTTTAGAAGGAGGTATCCTGTTGCTTCTGCTTTGCTTTAAACATCTTAGGCATTTGATCCTTTTAGTTTCTTGACTTGAGTTACTGTTGCTCCTAGAAAGTAAACTTTGGCTTTACTAGTATGCTCACAGCCAGCCGCTCCTTCCTTAATGAGACAAGTCAAAAAGTCTGTATGCAAAATTCTGATATTCCTAATTCCCCTATCTATAACATTGTAGGATAGTTTGACAGCAATATGTAGAGAGTCATTTCCCATGATATCTACCCAGTTTTGTATTTTGCGTTTCAGTTAATTTTGAGAACTCAAAGGATCCTAATAGAAGGTGCTCTCAGATGAGTATAGCTCTGGGATTTTCATTGAAATTTCTTAGGTTTTATGGCTTTTAGTAGTTGTGAAGGCCTTTGTGCCCATGAATGCTTTACTTTTTAATAAAACAAAGTTTGGTTCTTAGAATACTTAAAACATCTCTTTAAACTTCTCTGCCTCTACTTCATTACAAAATAATTACCAATCTGAATGCTGTTTTCTTCTCTCTTCTAGTTCTGTGCTTTCCCATTTTGAGACATCGGTTCTTTCTATGCAGGTGAATTAATTTCTTCCATCTGTAAATTTAGGTGGAAAACTGCGGTTTTTGTTAATCCTAGTGGAAATAATGTAACTGTCCATAGGAAAGTCAAAACTGCAGTTTCGTGCAATAACTACTTTTAGATTTTTTTGGCAACCAAAGATACCCATGTAATAATCTACTGTTCTTTTTGCCCTGCAAGTATGAAAGTTATTAATTCAGTTTCTTTCACAGATGTATTTTCTTATTACTGGTAGTAAACAGATTTGACTGTTACCATCCCATGGCATAATCTGTGAGAGCACAGCAGGGGCTTGCATGAAACAGTTGTGGAGAACATGACCTCACTGAAAGCAGTTGTTAATTTCTGGGACTGCTTAGCAATGGCTGGATTTTTTTTTTCTGTGTTTTCAGCTGTTTGTTCAGACCCCAATCTCTTCTGTGCATTTAAGTCACATGGCAAGCAGCTGAAGCCAAGATTCAGTGACCTTCTGCAAACGAGCATTTGATGTGAGAACTATCGCTGTAAATCAGCATGTTGGGTTAATTCCTGTTTCATTGCTGGAATTACTTTTGGCTAAATATCAAATACAGGTTAGAATTATCTTTGTGAGCAATGGATAATGTGATTATGTGTAGTTCCTTGAAATTTATTGCTGCTCACATTTGACTAGGTAAATTGGATTTTTGAAGTGTCAAATGCCATTCATCTTCTGTACTTCTGATTTCCTTACCTCTGGATTAAATGTTTTCTCAGTTACTCTCACTAACTGGGAGTCTGTCCCTGAATATGTTGCTGGCTTATAGAAGGATTATTCTGAAAGAGAAAAGGGCTTTGGAGAAGAAATGGAAAGTAATTTCCTCAGTTTAAGTTCTTGGTCTGCCATTCTTCCTCACCCTTTTTTCTTTGTCGGAGATGGCAGCCAATGCGGCACACTTCTCTGAGAATTAGTTCTTGCTCTGTATTGGAACTGCATTATCAGATTCCTCTATACTGTGATCTTTCTGCCCTCTGTTAAACTAACTCACATTTAATTCTCCAGACAGACTGTCTCATGCTCTTATTAGTAATCCATTGGTAACTTTTAATATCTCCTGTCCGTACATTTTTATAAATTTAAATCCTAAATCTTTATGCATAGGAATATCTGCTGCTGTATTGTCCTGTGACTAGCAGTGCTCAGCCTTTCCTTTTTGTGTTGACCATCCTATTGCATCTTAATGATATTTTTTTTTATTACACTGTAGATTCTTTGGGATGGTATATGCTTCTATACAGCAGCACAGCAGAACCTTTGTATGGGAAAAGGTTTTCTGGCTTACAAGAAAATAATTTTATCAAAGCACAGATGAGTTTCAGTAAAATCCAGTTGGGTCCTGTACTATTGTTTATTGATGTGTTTCTTCTTTACTTACCTTTTCCCAGATTGTTGGCAACTTACTCTATTATCGCTACATGAATCCAGCCATTGTCGCACCAGATGCGTTTGACATCATTGACCTTTCAGCTGGAGGTCAGCTGACCACAGATCAACGCAGAAACCTTGGTTCCATTGCAAAGATGTTGCAGCATGCTGCATCCAATAAGATGTTCATGGGAGACAATGCTCATCTAAGCATCATTAATGAATACCTGTTGCAGTCATACCAGAAATTCAGGTAGTAGACCTTAGCTAATTAAGTTGGGAAGTTTGGCAGAGGGTAACATTGGAAGTACAAAGGGAAAATTATAAATTTTGAATATGATAGATTCTATCCCTGTCAAATGTCTGTTGAAAATAAAGAGATTTCACTGCTATAAACATCATTGACAATGGCAGATAAAACACGTACCTGGAATTTATGAACAATACATTGTATGTTAATGGGATTGCAAAGTCCAGTGTTTCGATTTAAGAGCTTCCAGAATAAAGGGTATTTTTGCACTTACTTATTGTGGTACTTTGGACATAGGCAACCAGCATGGACATACATTCTTATGTCCCATGTGAACCCTGGTTCCACATTAAAATGTAATGATGCATGTAGCTGTTCACATAGTTGAAGTAATCTTTTGTTCAAGAATTGTCAACTTACACTTCTCATGTTTTGAAAGAAAGGTAACTAGAGGTTGCTAGGGACAAGGGGTGATCATGCAGTGGGAGCACAAAGATGTGTGAACTAGGTGACTGAAGCTATAGACCAGCCCTGTCAATACTGAAAATGCACAAATGTCAACATGGCCAGTATTAATAATTAAATTTGCTAGGTTGGTTCTCATGTGTTAAGCTAAAGCTGACAAACTGTAGTGTGTCCTAATATACCATAGTTTAAAGAGGAGAGACATGCTTGAGATGGTCATGGGGAGTTAATGCTCTTGATACATCACATCACGCTTAGTGTCATGCTGTTCTTCTTTCCTTTGTTCTGAAGACGTCTTTTTCAGGCTGCCTGTGAGGTTCCTGAATTGCAGGATAAATTTAATATTGATGAATATTCGGACCTGGTGACTCTCACTAAACCGGTTATTTATATTTCTATTGGTGAAATCATCAATACACACACTGTAAGTATACATTAGTCACAAGTTGCTTTTTATAAGCAGTGCTTACAAAGAAAATACTACTTCTGGCTGAACCATAAAGTTACTGAATACAAGGCTGAAAGTTGTCTTGATTGTAGTGGTGAGAGCTTGTTGATTTATAGAATCAAGTAATTTATTATGGCTTCACTGAGTTTCTTTTGAAATCATCTGAGTGTGTGATATTGGCACAACTTTGAATGTTGATGTTGATGCTTCGGAGTTTATTGAAATAAGTTGTTTTTTTTTTGAAGATATCAGCTTAGAGTAATGAAATTTTACTGTCTAGAAAAGGATGTGCTGTTAGCAACATAATTGTTTTTTCTGTTCATCCAGTTGCTCTTAGACCATCAAGATGCAATTGCTCCTGAGCACAATGATCCGATTCATGAGCTGCTGGACGATCTCGGGGAGGTTCCTACAATTGAGTCCTTAATAGGTAGTCTAGTTTATTTTGCTTAAGAAGAAGTTGTTATTACCTTAAATGACTTAAAGTGCAGTAAAGAAACTGTATAAGCAGTCATCACAGGTCGTTTGGGAGGACGCATTCTAAAAATCAGCAGCAGATTTGTTGCAGCATATTCTCTCTGCAGAATTTATTTCCCTGAAAAAACAGGGGTTCTTTCTCTTCTCCCCACCCCCTCTCATCTCACCCCACTCTAGAAGTTTCTAGATGACAGGTGGATATTTTGACATATTTTCTTTGTTCCATTACACTGGAGCAATTTCTCTGTGTTTCTGTCCCTGTTCCAGCTTGTTTGCAAAGATCCGTCCTCCTTTCTGGAGATCTGTAGGTGTTCCTTTCATAGTGCTTTAATGAATGTATTAAATAGTGTGTGTTCCTTTAGGGATTTTTGGCATATGGACAAGTAACTTTTTTTCCCTCTTTTAGAGTTTTTTTCTATAAGAAAATTAGAATTTTTTCCTCTTCTGGTTGAAGGAAGAAGTAACTGACTTGACTAACCTGTGAAACTTCTCTAAAAACTTGAACCACAGTTTACTGCTTCAAGCTATAACCAAATACTGGAAAGATGCACAGGTCTTTCTCCTTCCTTGATTTCTATGTTGCAGCTTTTGAAGTTTGAAATCTAATAGGGAGGAGGGAGGCAAACAGGCACAGTTTTTGGAGAGGAGGCTTTGACAGCAAACACTTACCTTGAAGTCACTTGATGAAACAGGTTGGAACCTTTTAAAGGAGTGATTGCTAGCACATTTTCTTCCAAGCACTGGCAAAGAAAAGAACATAACAGGTGTTATCTGAGGAAACCTAGACCTTGGTTTAGCTAGAGCTTGCCCTCCTTCCCCATTTAATTTCTTCTGTGTGCATTCTGTCACTGTGTTTAGTATGTCAGAGTTTAATCTTTCTGCAGCCCTTTAAAAAACTGGGGGAAACTTCCTAGTAACTGTTCTGGTGCAAGTTCAGACATCATTAGAGCAGGAAAATTTATTTTTGCCAGGATAGCTTACTTTGTTTAAGAGCAGATTACAAGCTTAGTTACCAACAAGGGCTTTGCTCTTAGCTTGGAGGATTCATTCTAATGAGGACATGGACATAGGCGTGTCACCGTATTTTTATTTCTAAAGGACTTTTGGCAGTTCAGCTACTCTTCTCAGTAACTTTCAGATTTGTTAAGAAAAAGTCTGTAACATATTCAAGATAATGTCTTAAAAAGTTGGTTTTGACTTTTGAAGTGTCCTTTTGAGAGTACAGAAAACAGTCTAGTTTTTCTGTAATCTGTAATATAGGGAAAAATTACAAAGCCTTAGCAGTCAAGAACGTAAAGCATGTGATTTAATCTATAAACTCTTTCTGCTTGGCAGGGGAAGGGTCTGGCAATGTTAATGACCCCAGCAGGGAAATGCTAGCAAAGACTGAGGTTTCTCTCACACTCACTAACAAATTTGATGTTCCTGGTGATGAGAATGCAGAGATGGATGCAAGAACAATTCTGTTGAAGTAAGTAAGTAAGGGTTAACTACCTGGTATGTTTCTCAAAAGGAGGAGGAACCGGAACTTTCGCAGTTAATCTGCACATGAAAATAAGATAAATGAGGCATAATTTAAACAAAAGTGAGACACTTACTCCAGATACACTGAGCTTGTAGCCATATCCTTTTCAAAGCTGTGGCATGATTTAATAGATGAAGACCAATAGCCTTTTTTAGAAATATAGGTGTTATTAGTCTAATGGAAAGAGAGCAAAGGACTGTCAGGGATTTAATTATTGCCAGACTCTTTATTCTAGAGAACTTTGTACTATATTGACTCTTGGCCAATTTTAAGGAAATCCGTGTTGCTGAGATGTGTAGAGCAGTGACCTGACATTCAGATGCATATTTACCCACTCTGATGCATTCCTGCTCAGATGCTAGATAGTTCAATTGAAAATTCTTCAGGTCAGCTTGCACTTGACGTAGACAGACTAATGATCTCCCAGAAGAAAATAACTGGGCTTCTTAAAAGATACATCAGTATTTTCCTACCCACTGGAAGAAGGTGACATTGATTCCAAAAGTGAAGATTTACCAGATGCATTGGTAGTCATCTAAGTTGTGGATAATGAGAAAGGTGTGCGTGTAATGCACTTGGTGTGATGTCAGAAATAATTCCAGCCTGATTGCAAAGTACTGAAGATGCTATTTGATTTCATTGTGTGGCTCAAGGATAGAAGTGCCTCAGAGTATCCACTGACTGGGATTATATACTAGGTGAGATCAAGGAATGACCCTGTCTATCACCAGATTGGAGTCAGGGGTCTGCTTTGTCTCTGTTGCCTTGCATATAAGAAAATAACCCTTTGGAGTTTTTTGATACCTGTTATAACACAGGTATGAAGTGCACTTCTGCGTGGATAATAGTATAGACCTTTTCTGTTTGCACAAATTCGCTGTGGCTGCTACCTGCCTTATCTTTCACCTTGATGCAGCTTCTGCGGTCCACATGGCAGTACTGGGTCTACCTTGGAATATATGGGGTAACATCCTTGCTGTTCGAGGGAGTACCTAAGAGCAAACTTTACATATTACGTAGAGGAACCTTTCAGGGAACATGACTCACTGTAAAAAAGGTGAAGTGGTCCGGTCTAGCCTAAGACTACCTGAGTGCTCATCCAGTGTTAATCTGACTTTAGGTAAATCAATAACATTGGTATTGTTGCAGAATAGAACAGTATTGAAGGTCTTTAAGTTTAAAGTGTTTTCTCCTATTCTTGATTTCTTTGCAGCACAAAACGTTTAATTGTTGATGTAATCCGCTTCCAACCAGGGGAAACACTGACTGAAATCTTGGAAACCTCAGCTACCTCAGAGCAAGTATGAAGTTGTTTATCTACATTGGTTTTATACTAGAAAATCACCATCTATCTAGATATATGTGCGTATATGTAGGAATCTCCATTTATGTGTTGCGGTGAAGCTGTCTCCACTGATGGTGGAGCAGGCTGTAATAACAAGGAGGGTATATAATGGAAGTAAATTGTATGTGTGAATCTTACTCCTCCAGTAATTGCTAGAAAGTGTTTATCTAGAAGACCACTTTATATGACAGGTAGGCTTCTGCTGGTTCCCATGTGTGGAATATGTTCATCAAAATGCATTCATTGAATGCATTTTGTGAGTCAATACGGGAGTCACAAAGCAAAACTCTTTATCCTGTGTTATGCTAGAGATCAGACAATCTGTTTCTGCTTTGTTACCTTAAAACCGATCTGCTTATGAACTTGTAATTTTCTGTGGTTTTTTTTTAGGAAGCGGACCATCATAGAGCCATGCAGAAACGGGCCATTCGTGATGCTAAAACTCCTGATAAGATGAAAAAATCTGTCTCTGTAAAGGAAGATGGCAACTTGAATCTTCAAGAAAAAAAAGATAAAATCAAGGCGGGCCTGAAGAAGTTGTCAGAACTGGGGACAGTGAATGCCAAAAATAAATACCAGGAACTAATCAATGACATTGCAAAGGTAGTATACCATTTGGTGGTTTCCTAGTAATCATAATGGAGTTTCCCCACAGTTTGCAGTGTTGTGAAACTGGCCTGAGTTTTCAAGAGGAGTATGGTTTGTAGTAGCTAATTCAAACCTACCTTTTGTTGCTGTGTTTCCACCTCTTTGACATCTGGGAAGTCCTTTGTAGGACGTTTCTGTTCTCTCAAATGACTGTCTTGCCAGGTTCTCAGGTACTTTAAGGAAAAGCTTAATAGCCTGGATGGGAAGTCCTAATGTGTGGTCTTTTTCTCTGCTCCTTTTCGCTATTTGAAGTAGTACCTTTACAAACTTATTCACCTAAGGAAGTTTTGCCTGTAACTTTAAGACATCCTATCTGTTATTTTTATTTAAATATACCCATTCAGGAATACCTAAATGCTAAGTGGGGAGGAGATAGGAAAAAATCCAATACTGTTGTACATTGCTACAGTGACAATGTATTTTATATCACATGTGTACTGGAAAACTGTTTGGGAAATGGTACGTAAGTAAACCAACTAAATAATTACTTTTCAGGATCTGATTAGAATTAATCATACTATGGAAAATATATGTAAAAAATTAAAATAGCTGACAAACACATGGTATTTTTTGTTCAGGTATTAAGGCAACTGATGCTTAATGGCTGACTAACAAAGAAAAATAACCAAGTCTGTGTTCTGCTATGGTTATGGTCATGATTTGTAAGATAGTTTCCCTACCCAGTGGTGACAAAAATGCTGCTTTCCTTTATATCATGTGCTGTCAGTGCCCACTCTAGTCATTGCAACTAGGACAGCATTGAAGTTTGAGAAGGCAACAAAAGGTTCAAATGTACTACTGTGTAGAGTTGGTTAGTTCCACAAAGAGTCATCCTAGAGAAGCTGTGACTCCTAAAATGAGGCTTGTAGCATGAAGCAAGACTAAGCAAAATCAAACGGTGTGTTTCAAATACTCTGTGCTCTGGGCCAGAGCAACTGGAGAGCTCAAATGACAAAGTCTCTGCCTGTCTTTCTCTGTGGTGTAGGATATCAGAAATCAGCGTAGATACCGTCAGAGAAGAAAGGCGGAGCTGGTGAAGCTGCAGCAGACATACAGTGCCTTGAACTCCAAAGCTACATTTTATGGGGAACAAGTAGATTATTACAAAAGTTACATAAAAACCTGCTTGGATAACCTGGCCAGCAAGGGCAAGTAAGTATCTGGGAACCATACAATCACAGGATGGTTTGGGTTGGAAGGGACCTTAAAGACACCTAGTTCCAACCCCTCTGCCATGGGCAAGGACACCTTCCACTAGACCAGGTTGCCCCAAGCCCTGTCCAACCTGGTCTTGTACACTTCCGAGGATGGGGCAGTCACAGCTTCTCTGGGCAACCTGTGCCAAGGCTTCACCACCCTCACAGGGAAGTTGTTGACTGCAATTCTTTCAGTGCGACTGTCCAATTGAGTCCTTATCGATCAAGTGGTCCATCCATCAGATCCGTGTCTCTCCAATCTACAGACAAGAATGTCATGCTTTTCCACAGAGTGTCAAATGCTTTTCATAAATCCAGGTAGATGGTGTCAGTCACTCTTCCCTCATCCACAAATGCTATAACCCTGTCACAGAAGGCCACCAAATTTGCCAAGCACCGGAGTGAAAGCACAGTGGCTTACCTCCTTGTTTTCCATGTGTCTCAGCATAGTTTCCAGGAGAACCTACCAGTCACAGAGGTGAGGCAGACTGCCCTGTGAGTGCACTGGGTGTTCCTTATTTCCCTTTTGCCGTCAGTGGGAACTTTACTGGACTGCCGTATTTTCTCAGATATGATGCACAGTGGCTTATCCACTTCCTCCACCAGTTCCCTCAAAGCTCATGGGTATATCTCATCAGGGCCCATGGACTTGTGCACCTTCAGGTTCCTTAGATGGTCTCGAACCTGATGATTTACAGTGGATGGTTCCATGGCCCTAGATGTGGTTACAGAAAGCACGTGTTGCTAAGAAGAATCATAATGCCATCTGCTCAAAGGTCGTTGGCGAAGCTCTTTTATCACAGTGCAGTAAGAAGATACAGGGAGAGGTCAGTGCCATGAATGGGATTAGAAAGACAAACGTGAAAAACTTCTTGGTCCCTCTGGGAGAAGAGAGTGTAGAGAGTCCAGTGGCTATGAAGCAGGTTGCCCAGATAATGCACATGCTGCTCAGTCAGCCTGTCCTTTTTAGGAACAGGGAATGAAAATAACATAATTACATACAAATAAACCATTGATTACAAATTGTCCTCTTTTTTATGCCAAATGCAATCAGTTGTTATAGTGCTAGACAACTCAGATTTTCTGGGGAAAAAAAAAGGAAAGTGCTGTGAAATGTGGGAACGTGGAAAGAGTAATTGCCAGTGACAACTGAGGCAAGAAAGTTGTTGAGTGATCTCAGCTTTCTCCATGTCAGTTGTCACTAGATCCCCTTTTGCCTAGTGATAGATGGTACTGCTTGTTATGAATTACCACGTGGTTATGTTTTTGAAGGATTTTGATTCTTTTAATGTTGTTTTTCGTCTCCTGTAGCGTGTTATTGGTTAATAGTAGAAAATCAAAGGTCGGATCTGTGCTACAATGCTTTGTAGATAAACTCACTGGTAGACATCCATAATCATCTATCATCTGTATTAGTCATAGTTCATTAGCTACACTGATTCTGTCCCCTCCTTCAAATAGGATTAAATGTTGGTTGTTCAAAATCTCTTTACTTGTTTGATCTTCTTATTTGGTTGGTTTTGGTTTTTTTTTTCTCTTTTTCCCCCAGAGTCTCCAAGAAACCTCGTGAGATGAAAGGCAAAAACAGTAAAAAGATTTCTCTAAAATATACAGCAGCTAGACTTCATGAGAAGGGAGTGCTTTTAGAGATTGAGGACCTGCAAGGTAACCAGTGAGTATCTTTTTAAAACTCTTTAGAGCTAAATTTTTTTGGAGGAAGAGGAAAATAGGTATGTTGAATTCTTGTCTATTTCTTAGAACTGGTCTAGGTGCTGATAGCTGAGAAACAGAAATTCTGGGATCTGTTTGCGATTGTGTCAGATTGTCTTGCAGTTTTGTTGTTGGAATTTTAGCATTGTTGCTGAAGAAATTGTTCTGATGATCTAGGCTAGCATCCCTAGGGCCAAGAAACCTTACATAATGATCACTTTTCAATTTTCTTTTTCTGGCTGAAGCAAAGCAATTCTTTGATTGAGAAATGTAGTGGGATTTAAACATGACATTCTCTTCTCACCCACCCCTTGTCAGTCACCCCCACAGTCACGGAAAACTACTTTCTTAGGGGAATTGCTACTATTGCTAATAGCTTTCACTGTTGAAAAATCAGTTTAAATGCTAGCTTGAGTGTCTCCAGCGCTGGTTTGCTAGCCTTGGAAGTTGGTATATCTGCTGTGGAAAATAGAGAAGCTGCCTGTTACTAGAATTTTTTCAACCTAAATTGAAAAATTTTTTTATAATGTACTCTGTGCACTAAATGAGGCATGGATATATGCAGCACTAAAGTAGACTGTTAAGACTGCACAAGCTAAATACTAAATCCTACTACTACGCTTGTGTGAAGATGTGATCTAGAAGACATAGAATCTGTTAGGCTTCCGTTCATTGTTGTATTGAGTCTGGTTGGCTTTTACAGTCTCATTCCAAATGGGAATATAGAATAAAGAGTGGAATTGTTAGAAATTTATCTTCAGATTTCATCTCATGTAGTCCCTCCCTGTGATTTTTCATTTCTAAAATTCTATAGGTTTAAAAATGTGATCTTTGAAATCAGTCCGACAGAAGAAGTAGGAGATTTTGAGATAAAAGCAAAATTCATGGGGGTACAAATGGAAACCTTTATGTTACATTATCAGGTAAGAACTGTCCTATTTAACAGTAGCATGTAAGTTCCCCTTGCCAGACTCTTCATGAAAATAGCAATGACGTGTTTCTACCTGAACAGTCTGAAAAATGCTTTCAAGAATAACCCATTTGTTGCAGGCAAAACAGATGCAACACATATGGGGGACTCAAGCTGTTTTTTGTTTCTGTCATTAATGAAAGCCTGATGTCAGACTGTGTTCTTACTGACATTTACATGTACACACACAAAACAAACACCTTCTTTTTCAACTTTTTCTTGCTACAGCAGAAAGATTGGGAGTCTGTGGCAGCTGGGCTTGGGTGTGGTGGCTTCAGCCAGTCATCATGTCTTGGTATTCTTTCTGGCTACCCTACACATATCAGATTCTTTACAGTTCTTAGGTGTCCTCAGCCTTTACTTAGGCCAGGCTGCCAGAACAGATATGCCAACTGACCTTTTCCCAAATGGTTGCTCATTCTTTCTCTCATGCCAGTAATGTTATGCCTGGTGTCTTTGTCCCCTTCTTGCACTTCTGTCTTCACCCATTCCCTACCCATCTTGGTTGTCATTAGGTTTAATTAATTGTGGATTCCTCAGGCATCTCAAAACAGATTGTGTGCAGAAACACCTCGCATTGCAGTTAGTTCATGACACCCAACTGGCTGCTGGGACAGAGAGCTGCCTCTCACCTGTTGTGTGCTCCGAGGACTCCTCTGGTTCATTCCAGTTCCTAATCTGTCAGAGCTGGTCGTGAAGTTCTTGGTTCATGGGGCTACCTAAGGTCACTCGCCTTTGGGGCACATGGTTTGCTATACCACTGTGCCTTTCTAGCACTGCTTTGCAGATAAAGCAGATGTTCTGCAAGGACAGCAATGAGAGATCTGACATCACACACATACCCACACCCTACCCACCATGTCTCTCTGCAAGAGTGGGATTGCTGAAAGAAATTAATTGCTGAGATAAATCAGTGCAGGTGCATTTCTGACAAAGCAAAGTATAACTAGAAATACTGCCTACATAAACACCTGAGAGATTGAATCTGCATTGTATACATAGTGACAGAGATGCCATTTCTTTTGCTGTCCTAGAGTGAAGTGCTCTAAGCCACCTCCCTGAGATCTGTGGCAACTAAAACTTTTAGAAAGTGGCACTGTGGAATGTTTCATGGGTACATGATACAATTAGGCAGATAGAAAACCCTTTCCAAATGTTACAACAACTTTATGGCTACTGTGCAAATGAAAAGGCTGGAGATGGCTATATGTGAAGTTTGACTTTCTTAGAATGGTCTTCTATTTCTGCTGTCTTTCATAATTTTTTTAACAAACACAGCTTAAACAATGAAGATCTTAAATGCCTTAGAATGACTTTATTTTTCACCCAGTAAGAGTGGATCTTAAATGAATCTCTTGTTTTTCTGTCTTATGCCATGTACTTTTTGATAGATATTCCTCAAGATCCTACAGTACTACAGGGTCTTTTATATTCTCTATAAGCTCTTGAGGATTCCTCACTCATTAAGATATTCCCTTTGGCAGGATCTTTTGCAGCTGCAATATGAAGGTGTTGCTGTTATGAAGTTGTTTGACAGAGCAAAAGTGAATGTCAATCTTCTGATCTTTCTTCTGAATAAGAAATTTTATGGGAAGTAACCGACCTCTGCCAGCAACTCCCCTGCGAAAGGGGAGATGAATTGAAACCTGCACGTACAACTTCTAATGATGTAGCTATGTATCAGTATATGCCCACGCTGTGCTATAAATATATCAAATGTATCATAAAGGAGGACTAAGAACCTCTTGTGAATTGATTGAGTCTGCAGGGAGTTGGTTTCCTTTTTATTTATAATCTTTAGCTTTGAAGATCCCCTTTAAAGAGGTTATTCTAGAATGTATTTTTACATGGAGTTGGAGATTAAACTAATACTAGAATATACTTAGGGCATTTGTATGCTTTATTTGGCTAATTGTATGCTTTGTGAAGGTTGAATTCTTGATGCCTGTGAAAAGAAAAAAACTGGCATTGTATAGTGGTCTGTTTGCCTCTTCCTGAAGGCAAAAAAAGGGTTGCAGGTTGTATTTGGGCTCCAATTATTCTCAAGCAGCAATGACCACAATAAAACATGCTTGAGGTTCAGGTTACTCGTTTGTTTGTGAGCTGGCATCGGTAGCAATGAGAGCGGCCACTTGCCAAGATAGAACTACTGCGATTAGGGGAATCAGTAGTTGTCATAAATAGTTACTGAACTAGTCCTGATTATGTACTACAGCCACATAGAACAGCTTCAGTGTCTCATTTTTCTTGATTTGCTTCTGTTTATCTCAGTGTAATAATTTACAGGTGGCTGCTTAAGTGGAGGTATCATGAAATCTATTTACTAGTGCTTACAGATGAAAAGAAGCTTCTTGGGGAAGGGAAGGAAGCTTAAAAAATTTCTTGAGACATGTTAACTTTTAATGTTGCTTGCAAAGCATTTGAAATGTAACAATAACTTTATTTTTCCAGTTTAGAGCAGTGTTCTATATATCTGTGTTTGATGCAATAAACATTAGGCTCTACCTGCAGACTTGTTGAATACTGTTTCAAATAGGTTAGCCTTTAAAAAAGTTAATTTTTTCCAACTGTACTTCGGTTCCTGTTTCTTTTATTACTTTGCGGGGGTTTTGTTTGGTTTTTTTTCACCATGGTGGTGGTGCTGGCTGTTCTGCTATATCCAATAAAAACACAGAGACTCTTAAAAAAATATCATCTTATCCTCAAATTCATCGTTTGCTTCAGCTCTTCCCCCAGTTTATTTCTTTTGTTTTTAAGGTACATATCTCTTAATTGCAAATTTCAAGTTATTTGTAACGTTACTTGTTCAGATTAGTGTTCAGAGTTTAAATGAACTGTTGTACCTCTGATATACACTGAGCCAGTTGTTTCAGCCTAGATCTTTTTTTTCTCATGAAAGACACTCCTAGTATTTGGAATGGCTCTGTCACTGAGTATAACTCTTCTGCAGTCCTCTGGGAAGGAAATATTTAGATGGTGTTTAGACTGTATTTAAATGTATTCTATTGTTGGTGCATATGTGGTCCAATCCTGTAACAAAAATTATTTGCCATACCCAAGGAAAACGTTTATGGTCCAGATCATCTGAAACAGAAATAGGTCAGAAGTGGATTTCCACTTGAATCTGACAAAGAGGTTTGCAATGGGATAAAATTCTTGCTTTGTTGGGGGGGGGGAGGGAGGCTTTTTGGTTTTGTTTGCTTTGGGTTGGTTTTGGTTGCCTTTTTTCTCCTTGTTTTCCTGCTGGCCAAGCTCTCCTCCGAGCTGCCCTTTTCCAGGCAGAAGCAACTGGAGGGCAACTGCTGTGGGTGTTCAGCGTGCTGGGGTGAGAGGCAGCCCCCTGTGTCTGAGGGTTTATGGCTCTTTCTCCAGTGGGTGTCCCATGGGTGCAGCAGTGAGGGCTGGCTGAGGGGAGAGCCCAGGGTCAGCGGGGACTGGGGATGGAGGGGGAACATGGCAGAGCGGAAGCCTGAGCGGGAGATGATGCCCCAAACAAGTGAGGTGAGTGGGGGATGAGGGGTGCATGTGGGATCCTCCCAAAAAAGGGAGGTTACAGCCCCAAAATGCTTTCAGATTCATGGGGATGTATAAAAACTAATGTTTCTCTTTTTTCTATATATTGAAAAATAATTTTATATAAAAAAATTTAAAATATATACAGGATGTTAGAGTATAAAAAATTCTGCATATAGATAGATTTCATAGGGTTTGAAAATACAAATATAACTTTTCTTATAAATAACTTTTCTTGAAAATAAAGGGCTTGAAAATGTGACAAAAGGTGATCGATATGAAGGAAGTAAAAACAGCTCTGTGTATTTGGAATGTTTTTTCTGCCCCCTCTCGCTGTTGTCACTCACCAAGTCTGGGATCTCGTCTGGGACTGGAATCGCTGCTGCCACCTGGTGGTGAACTTGAGGTACCGTGCGTGTTTAGTGACATGCTGGTGACATCTGCGGACTGAGAGCGACACTGCACTCAAAAAAAAACCCAGATAAAAAGAACCTCACGCACTAACCCCATCGCAACCCGTGCGTGCGCAGTAGCTTACGATGAAGCAACCAATCGTGGTAAGCTCTGGCAACATGGTGACAAAAACTCGCGCATGCGCAGTGACTTTACTGATGGGAATATGTAAACAGAGGCACACGTTTTTACTGTGAAGTGAGTTACTGAGATTAGGGGTTGTTTTTTTAGTTACTCTTTCAGCTCCACTGGCCGCAGAATGACACTTTGCTGGTTATCCCTGGACATCGCTGTCCCTGCACACCGTTTGAATGCACATGGAGGGGCATTTTAGCGTCAGTGAAGTGGCTGCTTCAGTCTGAAACAGAAGCTGTTTCTATTCAGACTTTTTTATGAAAAAAAAAATTAAAAATTGGTCCCAGGGAGCGAGACATTTTCTTTTTTATTTATACTATATATAGCCCATAATTAGTGCTACAGATGGGAGTAAAACTATTCATATTATTACTATTATTCTCCACCCCTCTTACTCCCATCTGGAGCACTAAATAATAATTAATAATGTGTAATTATACAAATTGTAATTTAATTATGCAAATTACTGACCAAAATTTTTAACAGCACGACCCCCCAATCAATACCGAACTCCTGCAGCAAAACTGAGAAAAATCCCGCAAAAATAAGAGAAAAAAGCACACACAGAGAGAGCATAAAAAGGGTTAAAAAGCAAACTGCATTGAAAAAATAAAAAAGCCAAATTCAGGCTCCATCTGTGCACAGATTCACCAAAACCACACCACCTGTAAAAGAGCATCTAATTCTGTCCTGGAGTCAATGCTCACCTTGCTCGCCGGTCCTCACCCGGCTCACCTCCCCTCCAGTGCCTAAGAAAAAACAAACCAAAACACAAAATCCCTAAAACATCAAGTAAATATGGACCCAAAAGTCACATCTTCATGCTGACGTCAGGTGATGACCCACCTTCTCGCTGTGCTCCTCTGGCCTCTTCTGCTCAATTCCGCTTTACATCCTGTCATTGTAAGGAAATGATTTACCAAACTCACCCCGATGCACAGGGAGAGCTGAAAGAGTTTCCCTTTTCTTTAAGCAAACCATCCAGAGTGGCTGGAGGCAGAGATTGTGGCTGTAATCGCAGGGAATATCTGTGTGAATGAGAGAAAAACTAAGTGGCACATCTGAAAACTCAGTAGATGCCTTCAGAGGTATTTAGGGCGCCCTTCCTGGACACTGCTGTCACACCCCAGCAAAGAAAGCTTGTAGCCCTTTCCCCCAGGAACAAAAGCCTTTACCTTTGTGGTCTCAGGTGCACGTGATCTCCCTGACAAAAGCTGCCATTGAGTGCTGTGCCTGGTCCACCATTTGCAGCTGACACTCAAAAACTACAGGCTTACTTACCTAGGAGAAGGGGTTAATGTTCTTTTGCAGGAGCCCAGCACTGAAACTGCTAGTTCAAGTGCCAAAATTGAACACAGACAAAGATTCCTCCCACAGCAAGGGTGCGCCCACAGCAAGCTCTTGCTGTCCATGTAGTGCTGAGAGTGGCGCACCAACTGCACTTGAGAGACGGAGGGTCAGGTCTTTCTTTCCTGGGTGGAATGGTAATGGTTCACTTGCAGGAGGGCTGTGTTGAAATTGGCCACCTGACTGCCAAAATTCAATATGGAGAAAGGTTCCTCCCAGACCAAAGGTGCCCAAGCAGAATGTTCTTGCTGTCCATGTAGTGCCAAGAGTGGTGCACCAACTGCATTTGAGAGTCAGAGGGTCAGGGCTTTCTTTCCTGGGTGGAATGGTAATGGTTCGCTTACAGGAGCGCTGGGCTGAAACTGGCCATCTGACTGCCCAAAATTCAGTATGGAGGAAGATTCCTCCCAGACCAAAGATCTCCGCCAGAAAGCCCATGCTTCGTCTTCTAAATTGATGGCTGTAGGTTCCAGGAAGAGAGCACTGGAAGCTGCTGTGCCCTGTGGTGGGGAAGGCTGCAGCAATCCTTCCTGGGGTGCTGGGGCCACGCAGACCCAGGATGACATGGGCTTGTTGTGTACCCTGGGCCCTAAGGATGGCAGTTTTCTGGGTGGATTCATGCTGA
>JAWWLV010000018.1:297503-307662 GCA_035041135.1 Platyrinchus mystaceus | reverse complement strand
CCATCTACCCGGGGGACCCTGAAGCAGGGCCAGGATTTGAACCTGCGGCCTTGGCGCTGAGAGACCAGCATCTTAACTGCTAGGCCACCAGGGGTCCCCACCAACAAATAACAACTAATCTAAACCTAACAATACCCATTTAATCAGCACAGTGGCCTAAGAGTGTGCAGTAACACTTCTGCTTCTGTCCATCCTGCTTTCAAATTCTTCCTCCACTTGCTGTTCACGTTTGTTACTTCTGTTTTTGGTTGTTGGTGATTTTCTGTTTGGTGAGTTGTTGGGGCATTTTGGGGGGTGTTTCTTTGGGGAAGGAGGTTTGTTTGGTATTTTTTAACACTATAGGGCAATTCAAAAGAAAGGTCAAGTCTTTCTGCTGTTTACTCGTTTATTGTTAATAACCCAAGTTCTCATTCTGCATCTAGGGTTATAAGTGGTTATCAAGTATCAGAGTACTAGAATTAAAGAGCAAAACAGAAAATAAGAACTGACCTTTTGGCTTTGAAATTGTTAATACTTTTTATTTAGCCAAAGCATGTTTAAAAGGTCCCCAGGACAGCAAGAGATGGAGAATTTAATCAGTTGCTATAATTCAAAATGCACATCTACTTTCTAATTTGAACTTGTCTATCGTTACACTTCTGGCCATTTGTTCTGCTTGTATTAAATCAATTATCTAAAAATACCTTTAATTAAGACTATTACCAGCCAGAATCATACATCCTCTAATGAAAATTCTCCCTCTTTTTCATATGCAAGACAGTCTCAACTACTGACTTCCAAATGGAAGACCTTTCCCAACACAGCCTTGCATTTGATCATTAATACAGTAATATGCAGACAGCTCTCCAAAGGATTTTAAGCATTAAGGCTAAGTACTGTGCCAATATATATAAATATTTATACTTTCCCTGCACTTAAGTACAAGCTGCCTTTTACTCTGTAATCCTCTTCATATGACCTGCTCTCCATCCAGTGCTCTAACAGTTCTGACAGGCAGATAACTATGACCTGATCAGCAAATAAGGAACAGGAAGTATGTTAGTTCTGTATATGGGACCACTACAATCCCTTTGGAAATTCTGTATATTGTTCCTCATAGGACACTTACAGTATTTTACAATAGTTTTGGCTAGATAATAATTATCTACATTAATGGAATCATTTTGTTCTTGTAATATCCACACAGCCAAGAAGGCTTGCTTTTTCTTTAGTAAAAGCTGATGACAAACACAATCAGCTAAAACCTTTAGCACAGACTATGGGATCCAGCCTCCAATGTATAGTGTTTTCAGAGAAACAATTAATTTGTCCTCTCAAAACCTGGTTGAGTGGAAGAACAATCTCCTTGCACAAGCAAATATAAAGGGGGGTTTTTTGTTTGTTTATTTGTTTTTGAGATTCTTTCCCTTCTTCCTATACAGTAAATTGCCCAGCTGTATTTGACACTTTCAGAACAAGGAAAATTACCTCAGATGGGAAATGCTGCAGCAAAGAACACTGCCTCTTACCAGCCTATCTTAGCCTTCATCTCACGATTAATCACAGTTCAATATTAAATTATTCAGGCAGCCATTCAGTGTGACAAGCTACTAAAGTTATTGTATGTTCAAATCAGCAAATCCTCAAAACAGGTCATCAACAGATTACAGTTCAAAAGGGCAGTGCAAAGTCCCTTTACAGAAGGACAGAATGGTGGGGGTTGGACAATACCTCTGGAGATCATCTAGTCCAATCTCTCCTGCTCAAAAAGCAGGATTAGGTAGAACAGGTTGATCACGACTTTGCCTGAGCAAAAGTGTTTTAAGCATCTCCACAATTTCTCTGGACCATCTGTTGCAGTGCAGAATGAGTAAAATTTTTTCTTCTCTTCTATTTAAACATAGTTTCCTGTATTTCACCTTGTGTCTATTGCCTCTTGTCCTTTCCCCATGCACCAGTGAACAGTCTGTCGCTCGCCTTTCTTACACCCTCCTACCAGGCATTTATACACATCAAAAATGTTCTCCTTCAACTTTCTCTTCTCCAGACTTTTATGAGAGGTAATAAAAAAAGGAAGACTTTTACCTTCAGTGAACTGTAAAATTCATCCAACACTAAACTCATAGAACGAGTCAGGTTACTGACATAGGAGGTCTCTTGATTCAGGGCATCCTGAAAAGTCTCAAAGTCCTGCATCCATTCCACTGCAAAGCTGTGGTCAATTATGTCAGTCTGGAAGGAGAAGGGAAAATATTCAGAAGTAATAATCTTACCCTTAGGCTGTAAAGTGGACAAATAAAAAAAAATCCATGTTGAATTTATTTTTAAAATTTTGATCTTTTGAAAATATTCAGCTCAAATCAACTATGTGAATACAGGAAAAGAAGACAAACAACCACTACTCCAGGTTTAGGAAGGCAACAGTTGTTTAAGGAAACAAGTGCAAGTCCTTGTTTTTACTGGAAAGGGGCATCCAAAAATTGCATACTGTACAATGAAGTTTAAGGTGTAAGTAGTACATCATATGATGGAGGCCAGACAAGAACAACCCTCATTGAAGATCCCAAGCTTTCCTATTGCCCGGGGGCCAGGGAGCGAGGGCCACTTCCACTGGCTTGGTAACAGCCCACAGGATCTTTATGAAAGTGAGCTGTGTTCTGGCCCAAAGAAGTTATAAACTCAGTGCAAGACAACTGAAACAAACAGGTGAGATGGTTCCACAATTTTACATGGGTTCATATGAAAACAGTCTGTTACAGAGTTTCATAAACATCTTGCTACGTGCATATCCACTCTTAGCACAATATGAGGTGCCTAAAACTCTGATATATTTCATTTCCCTCACCAATGGGAAGGAGGAAGATAAACTATTACTCAAGAGATTTGAGACGGAACTGAATCCACCAAGGGTCAAAGCCTGACTACTTAGAGTTACCTTGATTAAATTCGGTAAATAAAATTAAATCACCTCTACAAATTACTCTTTTTTCCCTCTCCAAATCTTAAAATTCTTTACGTCTGTGGGTTTGTCACTGCATATATATCCCTGGGATTCTTCCACTCTTATCAAGAGTCAATTTTAAAAAATTAAATTTAATTAAATTTTGTTAAAAATTCTTCCAATGCTATTTGCTTTACTTTTTAGCAAAGGCTAAACCTGAGATCAAAATGAAGTTTAAAATTATGAATCCTAAGTCTCAGGCCTACCTTTCCTTACACACACAGTGCCATTTCTTTCATTCTTTCAAAAAGTGTATTTTCTTATGAGAAAATTATTTTCCTACCTCATGCCTTTTTCTACAGGAAAAAAAAACCAAACTAGACAGCTTATTCTAATATTACTGTCTAGAGTCAGAAAGAAAACCATGTACAAAAAGTTGCTCAGTAAGCAAGCAGATACCAAATATATGCATGGTTTGGGTCACTGGGCAGATGGGTGGAGTTGGAGCACAACAAACACTAATCCTACTCGGCTGGTGTGAGGAAAAATATCCCAGTCAAGGCATGGCATATGTGTGTGCATACACAAAGCTTGCTTAGTTGGGGATACAAACTCAAAGGATGCCTGTGGAGAGCAGTTACTAACACCAAAAATCTAATGGAATTCTTTTAATATCTGAAATTATTATGTTTAAAGATATAGCTGTTAAGCTCAAAAGCATTAAGGCTACAAGTTCCTTACGCAACAGTGGATGTGTATCCTTAGACTAGTAAGTATCTGCTCTCTAGCAAACACTGCACCAAACATTTTTTTAAATTTTGCCTGCCTGCTACAACAGGTGGGACTCCTCAGTCAAAACAGGCAGGTGTTACTGTCACATTCCCACTGTGAGTCATTAGCCTGCTGCTGAGTGGAAATAATTAATAATGAAGATAAATATTCTGGGGAAACAGGGCACATAAGAGCAGATTCTGTCATGACCTTACCCCTTTTTTACAGAGTTATGTTTCCCCATGATCCAGGCTTAAGGTGCAAAACATGTTTCAAATTGTTAGCACCCTTTTTGACTTGAATATTTGGGTGCAACTGCCCATCCCTGATTATTCTTGTCCATTTGGATACCAGATTAAAGACCCTTTTAGATTTGGTTATCAGCCTGCAGCTCCCTCCCAGCCTCTCTTTTCTAGAAAAATCTATTATTGTGGTAAGACAAAGACACCACAGCAAAGAAGCTGAATAGAACAATGTCCCACGAGGACACAGAAACCAGAGCTTTAACTTACTTTGTTCATGACTACAATGAAAGGTAGCTTTGTCTTGTACAGGATACTGGGGGAAGACACAAAATAAAAGTTTAATTTAAAATTTCCTAGAATAGAAAGCAATTTAAACATGAGGCAGACAAGACTTGTGCAAAACTGAATACATTTGACTTCAAAAGATAATTATTTTCCTCTGCACCAAATAGAATGTAATTTTTCCCCAGGTCCTGCTTACAATCGTTGAACAAAATATGCTCCTCCAAGATGTAAGATATAATAGCTCCTATACATCCAGTTGAGTTTGATTACCATTTTCAATGATGCTAAGATCACAGTTTTTAACTCTCTGTGCATTTTGCATTTGAATCAAACCTTAGGTTCTGAGAGATTATTTGTGAACTGAGCAATGAATTCAAATAACACAGAACATCTGTAAAGCAAAATTACCTTGAGACATGAGCTCACATATTAATTTCACCATATATATTCTATGATCTTTTGCTCAAACTAATGACAGAAAATGCAATATGTAGTAAGACACAGTTTGCACACTCCTTTCGCGGTGATACAGCTCTTGACCTTGGTACAAGGTTTGGGAGGTTTTTTGAAAACAACATTTACCATGAATTATGACAGCTCTAGCTATGTTGATGGTTCCATAGGTATTTAGTCTCTGGTGAAAGACATGAAAGAAAACAGACGAATTCATGTACAAAGAAGAAGACAATAAATCAAGAGCTCCATGCTATGCTGAACTCCAAACAAATCTTGAAGAATTTCTTAAAAGTATCAACAACATTAAAAAAATTACTACATATGTACAAGAAGGAGCTTAAACTAGCCTATCTTGATTCATCTTGGATAACTGGTTTTATAAGCAATAGGCAATATGTTAGATCTAATATAACCAGCCTTCCTCACACTAAGGTCTCATGGCTTATTTAATGCTTTCAGTGGAAGTTTTGACCCAATGACCTCCAGATGTCCATTGGCACCTAAATTATTCTGCTTATCCAATGGGAAAACCACTAAGAGAATAACCAAACCAGCAGACTAAGTGGATATGAGGCATCTAAGTGCACTCACAAGCACAAATCCAACCCTGGGCTGCATCAAAACCAGTGTGGGCAACAGGATGAGGAAGATGATTCTCCCTTTGTACTCTGCTCTCATCCCACCTGGAGCACTGCATCCACCTCTGGGAACCACAGTAGATATGGACCTGTCAGAGTGGGCCCAGAGGAGGTCACGAAAACCATCAGAGAACTAGAAGGCCCCTCCTATGGGGACAGGCCAGAGAGTTGGGGTTGTTCAGCCTGAAGAAGACTTCAGGGAAGTTCTACCACAGCTTTCCAGTAAACAAAGGGGTTTATAAGAAAAATGGAGAGAGACTTTTTACCAAGGTTTGTAGTGATAGGACAAGGGATAATGGTTTTAAACTGAAAGGGACATACTGACAAAATTTTTCATGATGACGATGGAGGGAGATTAGAGCACACTGCACAGGGAAGCTGAGGCTGCCCCATCCCTGGAAGTGTTCAAGGCTAGGCTGGATGGGACTTGGAGCAACCTGGGATAGTGGAAGGTGTCCCTGCCCACAGAAGAGCGGGTGCCCTTAAAAGGTCCCTTTCAAACCAAATCATTCTATGATTCCCCTCCAAAATAACTACCAAAGAGACACAGTAATCAGAGCAGATGGACTGCATTTCCAGCTTTTCTTACCTGCAGGCATACAGCATGTTGGACATAAAAGTGATAGGGTTAGTACTGCGAGAGGTGTCCATCACATAGACAACAACTGAAGGAAAAGAGGAAGCCTGGGAACACAAAGTAAAAGACAGTTTAATTAGGAGTACACTGATCAATAGCCAGGTCATTCACACAACTTCACTGTCCAGTCATGCAAAAAGCACTTACCAAGGCCTCAGTTATGATGGTTCCTGATGCTGACCAGGTGAATACCTCAATTTGCCCTGGTGTGTCAATAATAACATACCTGGTAAGAAGTGACCCCAAACAACAAAAAGGGAAAATTAGTTAAGCACAGGGGCCTGTTCTGACTAGATTACCACCAGCATTCAATAGCAAATGACATGACTATTCTGTTACAGACGAGGAAAGCCTCTCCCAAACAGTGATGAGATTTATGGGCACACCTGAAAATTTCCTGTGAGAAATTTGTAACTAAGAAGTATGTACTATCTTGAGTTGAAGGCATCAATTTGACAGACACTTAGTACAGCAAACGCTTCAGAAGAAGAATTAATTGCTGCCTGTTTGAACAGTATGTGAGAGAAAATGATGGTCTAATGGAAGACAAGAAAAGCAGAACTGTAATCAGCAGACTTTTCTTCTATCTATCCAAAGAAAGTCTAGTTTATCTGTTCTAATTCTATGCCCTTTTCCACACAAAACTTATACCAAGGCTGAAAAAACAACTAGAAAACATGAAGACAAGCTTTTTAGAATTTCACATGATTTTCCCACGCTTATCCCAGAAAAGCAGAACTTGGTAGAATGTACTCACTTGGATGCATTTTGTCTTTTTTCAATAAACTTCATCACCTGATTGAAAAAGCAGAGTATACTTGATATTTAGGCTCACAACAGGAAACCTTCATCTTCATTTCATAACAGAAACTACATTAACTTGCACAACTGCAGGTGTGTATCAAAATGTTAAAGCCTTTAAGCTTTTCAGAGTGTGAGAATGCCCTACTAAGGAAGGGTGAAAAATGCTCAGACCCTGCATAGGTCAAAGACAACCTTGATTTTGTCTGTGTACTAATACCTGGCTAAAGAAATGGTAGAACAACGGCAGTTGTTCCTTGCCTTTTCTCTGATTGTCTAGGTATGTGACATCAGTCCCCACCCCAGAGCTGCTTTAGTGTTATGATTTAGGAGGGCTGTCAATTATCAAATTGAAATCAGGAAAACTTAACCTGTTTCCAGAAGTGAGCTTCCCTACTTCAAAACCAGAGCATTCATATGAAAGATTTTACAGCGAACATGGTGCAACAAGAGTCCTATACGAAGACTAAAGAATGTTCTGTACGTGTGGCTGCTGGATTTTACTTTTAAAAAATGAAATCTAATGTACTCTGACTGCATTGTTAGATGCAGGGTTCTGTAGGGAGAATAACTCCTCAGAAATATTAGAAGGCTAACCAAACACAGTGCCCTCTGAGACTCCAGACAGACAAAATCGCACAGTCATTGTAGGCACCCAGCACAGATCATAGGAACAGCACACAGAAACAACCTTGTACCTGGTCAAATCTTGTAGCAAAGAGATTGAGAGAGGTCACTATTCCACCATTTGGGCCTAGCCCATATCTGATGCTTCATTTAGGAAAGCAGATGGTTATGCAGACCCCAGAGGGCTTCTTTTTCAACTGACAACACCTGGCCATGTGCAATGCACACTGGATACCTTAAAGCAAGAGACAAAAACCCCTAATAAAAAATTAAATCTTCTAAGTGATGCAGCAGCATAACAAATACAAGGTGTCTCTCTCTTACCCAAACAGGTGTAATTTACAGAAGGAAAAGGGGCTACATGGTTTCCCCTTGACATTTTTGGTTTAACTGTGCAAGAACCAGCACTGACTCATCTGTACAGACTGAGTTATCAATCATTACTCTCAATATCCAGACATGAGGCCAGACACCCTCCTTAGGCCCTAATGAAATACCAAAACTCCAGTAATGGTTAACAGACACAGCAAAACAAATAATGCTTCTACATATCAATTAGAAACTTACATTTAGGATGTTTTGCTGGTAACCCCAAATCAAACAACAGCCGAAATCAAGAATCCTATTCCCCACCACCTTTATTCTTGTCTAAAATACTAAATTTAAGAGTCATACTTGTAAGTCAAATCAAAGAACTGTGTTTTGTCTCCATCTGCACAAGCTATTACTTAGGAGACCAAGGAGCTCCATAGTCCTCTGGAAGTGCAGTCGCTTTAGCGTAATGTTACTGCACTACAGTCATCGACCCTCTGTGAACAAGAGCCAACGTACCAATGTCTCTAAGATTCAGAGAGACAACAGTGCTTCGATTACGGTCAGAGAATGTGGAACTATTCTACTACAGGCAAATAGGAATATCCATATTTGCTAATAACATATAAAATGAGTCTAGTTAAAACATGGGAAAAGGCTGCTGGCTTCCACAAAACAATGAACAATACAAGTTCTCTGAAGGAATAAAAAAGAAAAAAAAAAGAAAGAAAGGAAAAAAAAAAAGAAAGAAAAAATATGTGGTCCGAGTACCTATTATTTGTAAAAACTTACTGTTAGGCAGAATAATTTTTAGCACAGGAGAAAATGACTAAGGAGTATTAAATCTTGTAAAACACACAATCCTAATGTCACGTGCAAGAAATACATAGTCAAAACCTTCTGATCTTCATGCAACATTCTGCATTACTGCAACCCCTCCCAACTCCTGAGATGGTCCTGTGCAGGGCCCAAAGTCGGACTCCATGATGCTTGTGGGTCTCTTCCAATGCGGCAGATTCTGTGATTCTGTGATTCATCACAGTGTGCACGTAACAAACTATTTTCACAAAACTTGAGATTTCAAATATCATTATTTAGACAAAAAAAGGATACTGTTTCATGACTTCTTTGTACTTCACAGTGTCCCTGATATCTAAGGGAGAAAGACACATAAGCAGTTTTCCAACCCCCAGCTGGTCACCATCAGCTAACAAAGCACACCTATCTATCCACATTACTAGAAATCCAGCACTGGAACGGATATTCCAATTATTACTCTGACATCAGTGAAACAACTTGCGTACCCACACAACCTTTCTTAGCCTCTGGAGAGGCAGGCTGACATACCTCACAAAATGTAAGACACAGGACTGTGACAAAACTAGGGATTGGTATGCCCTGTGGAATAGCTAAACATAAGGTCTATTCTATTACTGAGATATTTTCCCTAAAATTTGTGTCTGTTAAAGTGCTTTAAAGCTGTTAGTTGGTAGCATATATGGCTACCACTATTGGATGTAGGGAACCGGATCAAATCTGCTAATACTTTCATCACAGGCAAAGAAAAAACCTCCAGAATCCAAACACATCAAATCAGAGCAGATGATGTAAAAAAACATACAAATGTGAAAGAAGAATGTCTTTAATTCTTAAAAATTCTCATATTAAAGACTGTTTCAAGAAAGAGGTCAACACTAAAAAAAAAAAAAAAAAACCACAAAAAAAACCACAAAAAACACAAAAAAAACAAACAAACAAAAAAAAAAAAAACCAACACACCAAAAAGCCATCACCATCTTCTTGTGTTAGAACTTAGAATCTCTTAAGGGCAACCCAGCCAAACAGCTCACGTACCCGCCCCCGGTCCCTGGGACAGGGACCGGTCCTGTCGCTATTGATGGCACTTGCTTTCTCTCGGAGGACTCCAGGCACACGCCGCCCCTCTGGTCCGGCCCACCCGTCCCCGCCTTCGGTCCCGCCCCCGCCCGGCCGGGCCCAGCGCTCACCGATGTTGGCGGGGAAGGGCAGGTCGTGCACGGCGGGGTCCAGATTGATCACGTACGGAGGGCAGCGCTGCCCGTGCAGGTGGGCGGCCAGGCACTGCGGGAACACGGGAGGTGTCAGGCCCGGCTAGGCAGACCCGGGGGCCGCCGGCAGCTCCCCGCAGCCCTCTCCCCATCCCCCCCGCCCCTCACCTGCACGAAGGTGGTTTTCCCGGAGCCGGCCATGCCCAGCACCAGCACACACACCGGGCTGCCCGCCGAGCATCCCGCTGCCGCCGCCATCTTCCCAGCTCTCACTTGTCCTTCCGGGGCGCGGGGCGGTCGCGCCCCGGCCGTGACGCGCGGCCCCGGCTGTGGGCCGCCGCTGCCGCACACGCGGCGGGGTCCCGCGCAGCCTCCCGGCGCTGCACGGCGCAGCGGGGTCCGGGGCTGGCGGCAGCACCGCGGCGGCGATCGGGGCGGCC
>JAWWLV010000018.1:272424-283244 GCA_035041135.1 Platyrinchus mystaceus | reverse complement strand
AAAAAAAAATCCATTGCGCAGGCTTGAAAGGTCAAAAGACCTTTCCCAGATCTTCGTTCGCGAAGACTGGCCACTTAAAATGGTCATTTCAGTGCCAGTTCTTTGTTGCGGATTTTGTCTGTCTGAATAGACTAACATTGAACTTTTCTACCTGCTTGTCTCTGCTCTGTCAGGAAACATGGTAGTACTTTGGTCAGCAAACTCTGTATACACTGGTCTTGTGATCACTTGGAGAACGGTTTTCTTCCATGTATCTTTCTTCTGTGTCGACAGGGCTGCACAGGCAGCTTCACTAGCATAATGGGATACCTGTATCATGTTAAAAAGTGTGGGAAGGCTGCTTCCGAGCTGGAGAAAATGGCTATGAAGTGCCATCACTGTGGAAAAGCATACAGATCAAAAGCAGGACTTGTCTACCACCTCCGCTCTAAGCACGGGCCGGTGAGTGCACCTGCCCTGGTTGTCAGGGGGCTGTGGGAGGACCTCAGCCTCTCAGACTTGAGACACACGTAAGCTTTTTTTTCTCTTCTGCTACTTTGGTGGGTAATTAACAGATCACAAATCTTTGCATTTTCCTGTCTCTCTGGAGTAATTTGTCCTTGATACTTTCCTTCTAGCAGCAGCTGTTGCTTTTCTGTGACTAGGATGAAGCTTTTAGTAGTAAATTGGCATGACAACAGTAAACTTTCCCCAACCTGACTTTTGCTCCATGGAAGAGTGATGCTAACATAACTTGTGAGATGCTTTTCTTTGCTCTTAAAAAACCCACCATTGGAGCAAAACAAGCAGTGCTGTGCTTGTCTGTAAGGGTTTTACAGTGAATGATACCTTTCAAGACCAGTGACTACATGAAGCTTTCTTCTTGAGCCTCACTGTTCAGATCTGGGGGTCTGTCTCACTAGTGGAATGCACTTCTGTCCTACGTCTGCGACAGTGAACCACAGCTGCTGCAGCATTTTTATGAGGAATTGGTCAGAATATTTATTCCCAGTATTTAGTGTAACTGAAATAGGAACTAGTGAAGGAGGCTCACTTTTTTTGGCCTTCATTGCAGGTCACTTTCCTCCATGAGGAGAGAAGAACAGGGAACCTGATAGAAACAAAACAGGAACAAAACAACACAGGCAGAGTTCAGAGGAGATCTGCAAAGGTGGCAATCTATTATCTCCATGAACTGGCTGGAGAAGAGCTGGCCAAAGAGTGGCCCAAAAGAAAAGTTCTGCAGGATTTGATTCCAGATGACCGGAAGGTACAAGGCCTTAAAAATGTTTTATAGATTTGAATTTTTACCTTCATGTCAGATGAGTCTTGTACTGGCTCCTGCCCAGTGTTAAGTGGCCCATGGAAAGCAGTATATGTTGTGGAAGGGATTTGGTTTTGCTCTCTCTTATCTTAGATTACAGTACTGCTGCAGCAGCAATTGCTGTGGTGTGTTTTGTCCAGGCAGGCTGTAATGGCTGTAAAGTCCTATTGCTGGAATTTTCAGTAGGCACAAGGAACGTGGGCATTCATGGGCATGATGTTGCTCATAAGTCATAGGCTGCAGATGACTCCAGCCATGCTGTGATATTTCAGTGTTTCAGACTTCAGAATTTCCAGGATCATCTTTTAGGCTGTAAAGGAAACCTATGGGAAAATGATGCTTTATGATTTCAGTGGGATAAGTACATTTAGAGGAATTGTTGTAGTCAAGGCTATGGGAAGTTTCAGATTCTGGTATTGGGGGGGGGTCCAGTTTCAGTTATGTTTCTAGGCAATCATTGAGACAGGAAAACATTGGTTATTGAGATTTTGACTGCTAGAGTAGAAGAAATAGCACTTCTGTCTCACAGTCTGGGAGAAGAAGAGACATACCTGGCACTCTGTGTAGCCAGCATTGCTTCCAGCTCTCGATTTCGTCTCTATCTCAGCTGAAATACACTCGTCCTGGACTGCCCACGTTTAGTCAAGATGTGCTGTGCAAATGGAAAGCAGAGATAAAGATGTACCGAAGAGTCCACTGCCCAAATCAGGTAATCCTTAAGTGTTTCTGAAGCCTCAAAGGTGACAGATTGCAGGTCTCTATGAGCCAACAGGTTTTCCACAACTTTGAAACTGCAGTTTGTCTCTCTGTGGGAGACAAGTCCTGTTCCATCTCAATATGATTGTTTAGTATAATCAAGACACTTGGGGATGTCAGGGCATGCTCCTTTTGCCCTTTGTATCCAAATGCCCTGGGAATGATCCTTTGGGAATGTGTGCTTTCACTTCAGAGCCAGTAACCCGCTGTCAGACTGGTACAGCTTTTGCATCCAACTGGGAGCTGGTCCATTTGGAGGTTTGAGCAGTGGAAAAATGACGGGCCTTTTTAGCTAAATCTAATTGTAGAAGGGAGGAGTAGAGGGACTTTGTCTGGCACAACACTTAAGCTTTCTTCATTCCACTAGACCAGCTCTAAGCCCTATCCAACCTGGCCTTGGACACTTCCAGGAATGGGGCAATCACAGCTTCTCTGGCAAACCTGTGCCAGGGCCTCACCACCCTCACAGGGAAGAATTTCTTCCCAATGTCCCACCCAACCCTGCACTCTGGCGGTGGGAAGTCATCCCCCCCTTCTCCTGGCACTCCAGGCCCTTGTCCAAAGTCCCTCTCCAGTTCTCTTGGAGCCCTCTAGGCACTGGAAGGCTTAGTTTTTTACAATACCGTGCAGTAGTCACCAGTCAGATCCCATGAGAACAAATGGCCCAGCTGGTGGAGGTGGTGGTGGATGTGACCGTGTGATGCATGCTGTTGGAGAGCCAGAGGTCAGTGGCAGGTGTACTCTGGGTTTGGTGTAGGGATGATGCCTTCCCCTTGCCCTGCCCCACCCCCAGCACTCTCTTCCCAATTATTAGGCTTGCATTCTTTCCAAGTATCAGAATTGCAGCACTATGCTGTGTGTGGAGCTGTCTCCAGAGAGCAGCTGTCCTGTGTCACCAACCAGTAACCCAGTAGCTTGTCTTGCTCGTGCCTCCTGTTCCAGGGCCTGGGCTGAGGGCTGAGCACAATCTGATACCCTAAGACTGATGCCTGAAGCTTCCCATGGGACAGGCCTGTAAAGCTGCCCTTGAACTGAGACTGGCGATGTTGGGTGCTGTGCCCCTGCTCTGTGCCACTAGAGACATAAGCAGCATGGGAGTGAGTACCTGCCCCTGTCTTGTACCTGCCCCTCTGCTTTGTTTGAAATTAATCTTTGTTGCACTTCAGGCAAAAAGCAAACTATCATTTTAGTCAGGCTTTTGATAGAGGGTGAGCGTAACTGTCACAGGAGTCTCTTTATTATGTCCAAAGGTGCTCAGAAACTGGAAAAACAAATATTAAGCTTCCTTAAAGCTTAACTCTTTCAATGGTCTCTTTACCAGAAACTTTCTGGCTTTGTAGGACTCCCTATGTCCCTTCCTTTACCTCTCTTAGCCCTTTTGGAATTATATTCCAAACAATAAGACCTTGTGCAGGAAATAGTGATTTCTTACCAGAATGTTGCTGACATGCTTTTTTTTATTGTTTCAGGGTTGTGAATCTGTGTACGGCAGTGTCTCAGGACTCAAATCTCACCTCGGCACATGTACCTTGGTTGGTAGCCTTCCTGTAACAGCCTCACTGTCCCTGTCCTTCTGATATCACTTTGTTCAAGCTGTTGTCCTGCCATCTGCTAATCTGAGATCCTCACAAGTTCATAACATCACAGAACGGTTTGGGTTGGAAGGGACCTTAAAGATCACCTTGTTCCAACCCCCAGTTTGAGTGCTCCCCTATGGGCTAATGAGGCTGCCATGGCAACCACTGCTTGACACCAGTAGGAAGCACCTTAATGGCATCCCTTGCAATGAAACGGCAGTCCTACCTGTAGATGCACAGCTACAAGAGCAGTTTTTCCAGATACAGTGTTTATGACATCTCGCAGAGCAATCCTATGCTTTGTGGGCACAGCAAGTCAATCATGTCAGTGTTCCTGAAGCTAAAGCTTTGTCTGGTATGAATGAGAGTTTCTAGTTTTTACTGGGTTCTATCTGAGCAAGATTCAAATGCAATATAGAGATGTATCAGCCTCCTGGTCAGCAATTGTTGATGGATTTTTTTGTTTTGTTTTGATGCCAGGGAGACTTTGTGGCTGGTAAATACAAGTGTCTCCTGTGTGAGAAGGAGTTCATTTCAGAGAGTGGGGTCAAGTACCACATCAACTCTGTGCATGCTGAGGTAAGGCAGGTGGAGTGGAACTTCAAACCCCAGGCTATTGGAGGTGGGGAGAGTGTCTTGGAAAGGAAAAGCTGGGGGTGTGCCCTGTTTTATTTTTTTTCCTTATTTACTGTTATTTACTGGAGTGGCCTTTGGTTTTCTTAAACACAACTGGTCTTATGTTCTGGGGAGCAGCTGTTGTTATGTCATATGTCTTGTCCCAAGCTGCTCCTGCTCAATTCAGCTCCACAGCATTTTCCAAGCCTTTAACCAGGCAATTGCCAAATCAAATCTGCATCCTTGAGACAGAGTGACACTCGAGACACATCGAAGAACACAGTGTTGTTAGGCAGCTGCCTTTCCAGATCTCACACTTCAGGAAAACTTGTCCCACAAGTCAGCTTTATTATAAGCCCTGATAGGCTTTATTTGGTATTTCCACCACCATCAGTACCAACCTGTTGCCTTCTAAACCCTGCAGGACTGGTTTGATATGAACACAATGACCACCAAAAGCTTTGAGAAGCTAATGAAAATCCGCCAAAGGGAAGAGCAGAGGAAGCAACGGAAGAAACGTCCTTTGACCAGGGGCAAAAAGAAGAAAGCTGGGACCCTGGCTGCCAAGAAGCTCCCCATTGCTGGAGTTGAAAAAATGAAAAATAAGAGAGGTCGTCCACGGCGGGTGGACAATGAGAGTGCGAGCAGTGAGGAAGGGACACCCCAAGTTGCACAGAGAGCTGAATTTCCGAAAACCAGCCGCAAGCGAGGCCGAAGCAAATCCCTAGAAGATGAGAAGGTGTAATTCTAAAGCTTTTCAATTACAAGCCCCACTTCTGTCCAGCTCATAACTCAACAGCACTAACATAAGCAACTGGATGTCTTTGGGACTTGACTCAGTTCTACTCAGTGACTTTGATATTGAAACTTTTGCCTCTGCTCAGTTGAGGGATTCAAACCAAAACTGTGGAGCAGAGGCTGCCTCTTCTGGTATAGTTCCCTTGGACAGTGGCATTAGCAGTGTACCCAGTGTGATTCCTGCTCTGGTTACATCCCAGTCTCAGATTGGTCACATTAGTTGCTTGTTTAGTGGTTTACAGTACAGCAGATGTCTGTTTTGTCATCTTCCTCAGATGGGTGAGATCAGGGTTCTTTTTCAGCAGTTCTCTCCATAAGGGACTGACTAGCACAATGTTTAGGTCTCTTCAAGGGGGGAAATCCTTTCTTGCACAGAATGCACACAAACTAAGCAGTGCTGTGCAGAATGGAAAGGCTTTGGCTTGCCCTATCACTATCCTGTCTGTTGTCAGCAAGGCTGCCACAAAAGAGCAGAGACCTTCCCAGTGTTTGCTGTAGCCTGTTGCCCAAGGCTGTAATTCATGCACTGGTGTTTAGGCTCCGCACCAAACAGCAGCAGATGAGCACCGGTCTGCTTGGAAGGGATGGGACATCATTATTACCCTTGTCAGGAGCCCACTGTCCCCCTGGCATCTGTCTCCTGTAATGCTGGGCATTAAAGATACATAGAGGGTCTTCTAGTGCAACGAGGAATAATTGCTCTCCAGCCCTTTAGAGATTCACTGGCCTTTCAGAGCCCCCAGTAAGTAATATACTGAGATGGCCTCTGTGTGCCCTCTGAAGCCAACTTGTTTCAGACTCACCTGGGAAACATACTGCAAGACAGTGCATACCTGCATTAGCAGCCTGCTAGTGCTGGAACCAGGTTCCCTGGAGCTGCCTTGCCAGCATGTGGTTCTTTGTTGTGCCTGTGCTTCCACAGTGTCCTTTTTCGCTGCACTGCAGATGCCACCTCCATTGTCTTACATCACCTGTTTCTTTTCAGTACCACTTCCTCTGTGCTAATGAGGTATATTAGCAGTGGCTTCCCTGTGTAGAAAAGGTTAATAGAAGAGGGATCATCATTTTAAGTCATGTGTTGGCGTTAGCTCTGTATCATAAGGAATAATATCTTCCTGTGCTCTGTAAATCATAGAATCATAGAGTGTTAAGGGGTTGGAATGGACCTTAAAGACCATTTAATCTCTACCCCCCCCAACATGGTCAAGGACACCTTCCACTAGACCAGGTTGCTCAGGGCCTTATCCAGCCTGGCTTTGAACACTTCCAGGGTTGGGGCATCCACAACCTCCCTGGGCAACCTGTTCCACTGTCTAAATGCGGCAGATGTCATAGAAGCTACCAAGAAGCAGCAGCACAGGCAGTGCTATTCTTTTTCAAAGAATGGATTCTCCAGAATTACGGTTATCCAAAGACCCAGTGTACCAGGAAATTGCAAAATTTGCACTGTCTGACAAAGTTGCTGCTGCTGAAATTCACAGGGAAGCAGGAAGCAGGTTTGTACATGTGTGTTATTACCAGCATGATCACATTGGCCCTGACGGGGGGGGGAGTGCTGTATGGCCAGGGTGGTCTCTGGAACTGCCTTTGGAACCAGATGCCGCTGTGCTTGCAAGTGCTGCCCTGAAAGCAGACATGTCTGGACTCTGCAGGATGTGTAAGGTCTGCAGTGAGATGGGCAAGATCAGAAGACAACAAAATAAAATGTCACCAGAATGTGGTTTCTTGTCTGTTTGGTGTGTGGTGATCTTGGAACCATCCCTTCCTGCACAACACACCCCACCCTGCCTACAGGTTGTCCTGCATACTGTGGTGCTGTTCAGTTGTCTGCACAGTTTCTCCGCAGAACTCCACACATCCGTACTTTGAGCAAACATTCACTACTTTCCCACCCAGTACAATAAACCTAGGAATTAAAGGAGGTTTTTCTTAGTGAATTTCAGTCTAGAGTCCTATTTCCTGTCATTTATAAGTGACTAACAAGGCCTCTCTAGATAGATAATTAGTGACCGCCTGGATTTTGTAGTTAATTCAGTCACATCTTCTCCTGCATAATGTGGCATGTGGAAGAAAATCATTCTCTGATAATCCCTGTCCATCAGCATTCCAGCAGATTGTTTGCTGGATTGGCTCAGGCTGGTGTGAGGGCGTGACATCACTGCGCAGCACAACCCACTGCTTGTGAGGAGTGAGGTCTGTCCAGGAGCACCTGTGTCCTGCCAGAGGGGGGCTAAGGCAGGGCCCCAGGGATACTGTGGCTGTGATCCACTGCTCTGAGGGCAAGGGATAAGTCAGCAGAATCCCCTCCCTCATCTGCTGCCCATGCTGTGGGAGATACAGCCCAGGACACGGGGGTTTCTGGGCTGCTAGGGCATGTGGCCAGGTGTGTCCAATTTAGTTATCCCTAGGTCCTTGTCTGTCAGGCTGCTCTCTACCTATGGATTCCATAGGTTCCTCTGGATAACATCCCTTCCCTCCAGCAAATCAACTGCACCATGCAGCTTGGATGAAGACATTACATAGCGTGGGTAACAGACCCTGGAGGAAGACTGTCCACTGACCCAGCAAACTGGGCCTTGCTCTTACCAAAGAGATCCAGCTCTGAGGGAGTCAGAAGTGATAAAAGACACTAGCTAGTCAGTCAATACTTGTTGCAGTGATTAATTGCACTAAAAATGCTGCATCTTCTCATTTGAATTTAATTTCAGCCTCTGTATCTGCCTGTACTGTTCAGTTCTGGTAACTGAAATAGTTTTATGGTATCAGAAATTTCTTCTTGTATATTTGTAGTCATAATTAACTCCATATATAATTTTCTGTATGAGCTAGAGAGGCTTGCTAGTTTCAGTCAAAACAGGTTTTTCTCTTTTTTCTTTTTTTTTTTTTAGCTGTTTACTGTTCTTTGCTGGCATTTTATATATTGATTGGTGCATTTTTGGCTTTTTAAGTCCAGAGACAGGAACCAGTTGCAGTATGCTGTAGCAGTCTGGTTTATGTAAAATACAATGATAACATTGCTCTGCTCTCAGTGACCTCTTTTTGTCCTCCACTCCCTCACTACACCACTTACATTCAGTTTTACCCTCTTAAATGCATTCTTCAGTTGTTCTGAAAATGCCTCTGGGGACCCATTTCCATTGTTTCTAGAAACTCAAGTTAACAGGGTTTAAGGACAGCACAGGATGAACTCATTCTGAAACATTGTGATGTATTTGAATTGCTGAGGCCTGGACAAGAGGCCATGACCCAGAGTTGATCTATAGGTGAACCTTCCAACCTAATGTTATATTTAGTCATGTATCTGCTTATTAGCCAAAATTCTGTATAACCCTTAGTAAGATATGTAAGACTACACCTGTGTAAACATCTGTGCTTGTTATTAAGATATATTGGTATTTGCTTACTAGTGAAGATTTGCATCTGTTCGTTAATGAGATATGAAGGTATCTATCTTCCTGTATTTAGAGACTAGTCAAGGCCATGAAAGTAGATAGCTGGCCTCGTTCAATAGTAGATGGTCCAATTTGACTCCCTTGATTTCCTTTGAGCCCTGGCCAGGCTTTGGGTGGAAACCAAGGAGAGAAGAGAGCCAGATATTTTCCGCACTGAATAGTGACATAAGCTTGGTTGTTTAACAATATAAAAGCTGGACCCTCTCATAGCACAGACGGAGCCCTCACCTGCGAGTGGACGCGGTGCGTAGGATTTCCCAGTTCCCAGGAGGGGTTTCCCGGCCCTTCGCTGTGCTTGGGGCTCCCCAGCAGATGATGCGGATTGTGGTAACGTATTAAAGGGTAATTTGTGAGGTGTCTTTCTTAATCACTATAGACACTCTGTAGTGATGATTAGGTGCATTGCTAAGCTTGTCTTTTTATAATTCTTTGCTTCTTTTGTAATTCTTTGTTGTGTTGCACTATAGTAAATTTATACATTTATTTTTAAAGTTGGTGTCTGTGTTTCTTGTGCTGACCCTTGTCCTCTGGCAAAACAGTACTTCACAGAATTACTCTAGCAGATGCCTTAATAACTGTATGTTTAGTAGAGCAACTTTTCCAGAACGCTTGGTTACATAATCAATCTTTTCATTCTTAATTTTGTCATCAGCTTTTTTAATCTGCAGATTTTCTTTGCAATTGTTATATAATTTCATTAACATTCTTGATAAAGATGCCAAATAGCTGCAGACTCCGGGATTCTCTAGGACAAAGCCTTATTTACAATTATTTAATAACAAGCATTTAATGTGTTCCAGTGACGTTTGTTAACACATGAGGCCAAGAACATGGCCTTACAGAAATTTATGATGTCAACAGCTACTTTTACTAACATGGACTTGTAATTAATTAAAAAATAATGTTTACAGAAAACTGTTCTCTGTGAAACCACATTGGTCAGTTCTTACTTATGTCCTTTAATGTCAATGGTTGGTGTGTCTGGGAGATATCAGAGTGATAAGCTGTACTTACACATCACACAGCTTGTAATTTTTAAAATACAGGCACACTAGTTTTGCTTTGGGGTGTTGGATTTTTGGGTTTTGTTTTTCTTTTTCTTTTTTTTTTTTTTTTTTTTTGAAGAGGAGAGAGAATATATTGTTGTTTGGGAGTTGTTTGGTTGTTTTGTTTTTTCTTAATCCTCAAGGATTTTCCCATTGTTCCAAGAATTGTTAAAAGTCATTAATAATTCAGTAATTTTCAGGAAAGTACTTGCCATCCTTCCCTGCAAATTATGCAATGCTGTAGCTTTAGAGATGTTTAAGCTGTTTTAATAATGAATTAATAATAAGAAGAAGAATGTCCAAAAAATGGAGCTGTTCTGTCAAGAGGAAACTGTGAAATGGGGTGCACCTTATGCAGAGACATCCACTGCAGTTTGTCATTCCTGCCTGCATGGAAAAGGGTGATGCTGAGTGTGGCACCTGAGAATGAAATCAATGTACACCACACAGTCAGCTCTATCGCTGTGTCGGGATGGGGTACATCCCATTTGGATTGGCATTCTCCTTTGATAAGGGCACCACACCTGTGCCAGGCAAGCTCTTTCACTGCTTCGCTTCTGTTGCAGTGACATTACATGTAAGTGGGATGTTTCCCTGTACAGCTGCAGCTATTTGGGAGCCTGGGACCAGTTCCTGGAGCAGTCTGGGCCTCAGTGCTTGCTCAGTGACCTCCATGGCGAGTGGAGGGTTAATGTCACACTGGGATGTTGTGTGACTGTGATGCTGATAATGAAACCAGCACTAAGCATGATGCTATTTCTCAAAGTGTTGCTTGACTCTGAAGGCCCTCTGTCTTCAAAATTAAGTAGGTCAATCCCATAATTAAAATACAGCAGGATTGACAATGAGATTGGGGATTGGTGGTTATATTGGGCAGCTCTGCTGTGACATTAATTAGTACAGTGTCCCTTTTTATGCATGTTGTATCAGGTCCAAAACCCCATCTGAATTATGCTCAAAGTTCTTCTAAATTAGAGGCTTTTGTTTTCAAAAAGTGCAGTTGCATTTCAGAAGGTAACAAAAGCCAGGTAGTTATTCTTCAAACATAGCCTGCATTGAGCCACAGAGCCACCATAATCAGAACACAGTTCCAGTGATTGCCTGGGGAGACAGAGCTAAATTAAAGGTTAGGAAAATCACAGCCAGTGCTGTCAGTTTTCCCTCCAGCTCCTCCTCAAGGCCAGGGAGGCTCTTGGTCCTCTGCCTGCTGCAGCGGGGGCTGGTCCGCAGATGTGCTGGGGTGGACAGTAGGGCCTGTCCCTCACCTGCCCTT
>JAWWLV010000018.1:235503-271675 GCA_035041135.1 Platyrinchus mystaceus | reverse complement strand
TCAAACATAGCCTGCATTGAGCCACAGAGCCACCATAATCAGAACACAGTTCCAGTGATTGCCTGGGGAGACAGAGCCAAATTAAAGGTTAGGAAAATCACAGCCAGTGCTGTCAGCTTTCCCTCCAGCTCCTCTGCCTGCTGCAGCGGGGGCTGGTCCGCAGATGTGCTGGGGTGGACAGTAGGGCCTGTCCCTCACCTGCCCTTGGCTGGCCCTACTCCCTCTGGGGCAGCCACAGCCACAGCCCAGGGCACTGCCACAGCCAGTCAGCATTCCCTGCTGGCCTGGGCAAGGACAGGTGGTACCTGTGGTGCCATTTTTGTGGATGGCTGCTTCACCTCATGGAAAGCAGAGACTAGTCCATGCAGCAATAAGGGTTATAGGAAGGAAGAGGGCTAATGTGCAAAGGAAGGATGTGAAAGGGAGACACTCTTCATCTGGTTTAAGTACCCGGTAAACAGGTAAACCTCAAAAGAAGACATTTCTACACATAGAATCATAGAATCGTTTGGGTTGGAAGGGACCTTAAATGTCACCTAGTCCAAGCCCCCACTATGAGCACAGTCATCTTCTACTAGATCAGGTTGCTCAGAGACCCATCCAACCTGATCTTGAATGCTTCTACAGATGGGGCACTCACCACTTCTCTGGGCAGCCTCTGTCAGTGTCTGACCACTCTCATTATAAAAAACTTCTTCTTTATATCTAATCTAAATTGGCTCTCCTTCAGTTTAAACCATCATCCCTTGTTCTATTGCAACAGGCCCTACTAAAAAGTCCCTCCCCACCTTTCTTGTAAGCTTCCTTTAGGCACTGGAAGGGGCTATAAGGTCTCCCCAGAGCCCTCTCTTCTCCAGGCTGAATGACCACACCTCTTGTAGCCTGTGTCCAGAACAGAGTGGCTCCAGCCCTCAGAGCATCTAAATGGCCTCCTCTGGACTCGCTCCAGTGGCTCCACGTCCTCAGCATTTCTCTTCATGCTGAGAACCTTAGAGCTGAATATCTTCAACTATTTTTTGCCACAGTTGCAACTAGAATTTCTAAAAGATTTTGAGAAGGTCCCAGACCTCTTTAAAAAGTGAGCTTGCCATGCATTAAACAGGATGGTTGTCATGTTGGCATTTAGATGAAGCATTTAGAGGAGACGTTTGGATTTCCAGGGGAGTGAGGCCACTGGGGGAATCCCACAGAGATCCACATTAACAATGGACTGTTCAAAGTGTTACCCCCATGATATAGGAAGTAAATAGGCAGGGACTAAGGCCAAGTTTGAGGATTACACTGAGCAGTAAAAATTAAAAGGTAATCACAAAGAAATGCTGAAGCATCTTAAAATACCAAGTGGTTGGGAGGTGGAACAGCAGATGAATTTCAGTAGTATAAAATGAAAGGGCCCTGATAATGTCTGTACATTGCCCTTGAAGCCCTCCAAAGATGGATTGAATTGGTGTTTAAAATGGAGATATCCTGAAAGCCTACAGGAATACTTCATAACTTCTTAAGCTGAAGTGAACTCTTTCCTCTCCAAAACGTCTTGCTGTCCTATATCAAACACCATCCTTCAGGATAGACTCCAACCACCCTGGTCCTGGCCCTGGCCCCTGCCTCCGAACTGCTTCTATGCAGAGCAGAGGCAAATCAGGGAGGACACTTCCAGCCCACTTCCAGCACTGGCTCCAGGCACTGCGTCGGAGCCCACTGCCTGCTATAGGGACACATCACATCCCTGACACAAGTGGGTGGCTCAAAGATCCAAGGCCAACCCACAGAGCCTGGTAAATCCTGTTTTCTCCAGACAGGGTGACTGGGTCTCTGCCACCCAACAAGGGAGTTGGGTCTCTGATGTCCCTAGCCAGCTCTCATCACCAGCTACTTTTATGCAAGGGCTACTCTAAGTCTGTCCCTGAGCAGGAGATGGAGGTTCTGTGGCACCCCACCACTGCCATGCCTGGCACTTTCAGGTGCCTCTCCATTGCGCGGACTGCCCAGTCAGTGCCTTGTCTCACTGTTCCATGTCCCTGACAGCTCCCTGCCCTAAGCCAGGGAGATACAGGCTTTGCACAGGTTCCCCCTCCTTCTCTGCCACCCTGGCTCTGCACGTCTTGTGGAGCACTGCACAGAGGTGCAGGTGTGTTCAGCACTGCGCTGAGCAGAGGTGTGTGGCAGAGTCAGGATGGTTGGCAGCCATGTACTCTCTCCTTTCTCTGGGAACTTCACCTCTGCTCCCAGATTATGGAAACAGCTGCACAATCAGGGCAAGCAAACACAGAGAGCAGATCCCAGCATCAGTGGTGTGTATGGCAAATTACTTTGGCCCTGTCAGAAGCAATGCCAGGGAGGAGGTGTCAGGGGAAAGGCAGCAAGACAGCCAGCCCTCAAGGTGGAGGGAGGAGGCTGGAAACCAAATTAGCATCCCCCAGTCTTGCACTGAGAGGAGCAACCAGCCCTGTTCTCCATGTGGGCCAGGCCAACATAGGCTCAAGTCCTACCCCAGACACAGAACAGACCATTCCAGTCTCTGCAGCAGCCATGCTGCATGCTTGGCAGCTGCCAGGCATTTAAAAAGGATCTGTCAGCACATCCCCCTCAGTTTCATAGTTTCTAGGCTAAACAACCCAGGCTAATTTAGGCTTTCACCATAAGCTGCTTTTCCCAAAACTCCCTCTTAAGGATTCTGTATTGGGTTTGTGTGGCAAGGTTTTAGTGTGTGGGGGGGTGTTTCAGGGATGCCTTCTGTGAGAAGCTTCTAGAAGCGTCCCCATGTCTGAGAGAGCCAATGCCAACCAACCCCAAGATGGACCCACCACTGCAGCAGCCAGAGAGAGGAGTGAGGGTGAGAGCAACAGCCCTGTAGCCCCCTCCAGGGCAGTGTAAAAAGAGTGGGAGGAGATGCTCCAAATGCCAGAACTGGGATACTCCTGCAGTCCCTGGGGCAGGTCATGATGAGGTATACGTGCCCCTGCAGCCCATGAGGGTCCAGGGTCCTACAGCCCCTGGAGGTCTATGTGGGAGCAGAGACCACCTTCAGCCCATGGAGGAGGCCACGCAAGAGCAGAGGATAAGTGTGAGGACCCTCCCCCTCAGGAGGAAGGAGCAGCAGAGACATGTGATGAATTGACCCCATTCACTGTTCCCTGCACCACTGAAGGGGAGGAGGGAGAGAATTCAGGAGTGAAGTTAAGCCTGGGAAGAAGGGAGGGGTGTTGGGAAGATTTTAAGATTTGGTTTTATTTCTCATTACCCTACTTGATTTGATTGGTAATAAGTTAAACTAATTTACCCAAATTCAGTCTGTTTTGCCCATGACAATAATTGGTGAGTGAGCTCTCCCTGTCCTTACCCCAACCCATGAGCGTTTCATTACATCTTGTCTCCCCCGTCCAGTTGAGCAGGGAGCGATGGGGCGGCTTTGATGGGCACCTGGTGTCCAGCCAGGGTCACCCCAGCACAGACACTCACGTGAATTTTCTCCCTCCCTGAAGCCCAAGCCCCTGGCTGGACACCAAACCCCAGAAGAAGGGGTTTTGCACTAGGTAGTTCTGCACTACCAGGCAGAATATCAGGCATCAGAGCCAGACCAGGTTTCTGGCAGGCTGTGTGCCCATTACAGAGGTGTGTGACACTTTTGCATGCTGCTCACTGCAGAGCAGCATTCACTTTGGGGTGCAGTGTTTGCCCAGTGCTCCTCATCATCTTGCTGATGGGGGTTAGCTTTTCTGCCCTGCATTCAGTGCTTTGTGCATTTATCTGAGCAATAACAAATAAACGTCTTCCCCGGGGGTGGGCTTTGATATTGCCACTCAGGAACTTCCATCAGTTGTGTGTTCACTGACCATGACTGTACTGGATATTTTTGCTACTGATAGATCTATTAGATCCCTTTTCAGCTTCACCAGACTGAAAAGGTACAGCTTTGCTGCTGTCATGTGGTGTAAATGATCTGGGAAAGGGCTGAGTGGTAACACGGTTATCAATACATGGACACATAGGAAACCCACATTTCAAACACCACATGTTGTCTAGTTGTCCCATCTTAAAAGGGTATAAAGAAATGATCAGCTGTGAAAGATGATCAGAGTCTGCTGTGTCACAGATGGTGCAGTGCAGATACACAGCAAACTGTTATTAACTGTTTCTTACAATAGAAACTAGGAAGTGCCAGAAGAAATAATTGGGCATGTGGTCTAAATGCAAAAGAATAAATTACTTTTCACATTGCACATAATTACATGGCAGAACTCTTGACTTCACAATACCCTGTGATAATAAAAAATATAAATGTCAGTTCTTGGGCATACTGAATTCCCCAAATCCAATTTTGCAGTGGATGGTAAAAAAATGCCATCACAAAATAAACACAAAAGGAGGATCAGGAACTATTAATGATTGGTGGACATTAATGATTAGCAGAGTGGCTCTCAACATTTTACAAAGTTCATAAAGTCTCAAAGTGCTCATATCTGCAGCCTGGTCGTGGGTCTGAGCCCATTCCTTGGGCAACTGAGGACTTTCTGGTAGCAGCTTTATAGGAAAAAAAAAGCTGCTTTCAAAATAGCAGCTTTATAGGAAATATCTGTGATTTGCTGTACCTTTGCCCTCCATTATTATTATCACAGGGAATCAATGAATTAATTCCACCTCCATGGGGGAGAAACAGGATACAGAAGCCAGCACATGCACATGGCTGAGTAGACGGGAATGAACCCTCACAAAAACCTTGGCTGTTTTCTTCCAGTGAACATGGCAACAGTTGATGTGGAGCAGCAGCCACGGCAACCCTGGTGAGAAGACATGGTAGACAGGCATGGGACTGGTTGGGAGACAGGCTCTGGCGGTGCCAGGGCAGATCTGGCATGTACACTCTCCCCAGCCCTCCTTTAGACCAGCCAGCAGCAAGCTGAAGGACAATGCTCACATGGAAAAGGTCACTTGAGTCACAGCAGCAGCTGCCAGCTGCTTCCATAGGCACAACCAGGTCACAGCTGGCCAGGGGAGGCTCTGCAGCAGGAAAAGGGAACAGCCAGAATTTCAACCAGGACAGCACCAGTCTGCCACTCTCTAGAGGCAGACACAGGTGGAACCGGACCCATGCAGACTTGCTGTGTCAGAGAGAAGAATGGAGGACACAGAAATTTGCACAGACATTCCATAAACTTGCTGGTTTGGGGAAAATAATTCCATAAGTGTTGTGTCTCATGAGAGGAACAGTCACAGAGGTCCAGGACCCAGCTATTGCAGGCCACGTCATGTTAATTCCTTTCATAAATCTGTGAATGCCACCTCATGCTAGTTAAAAGCTGACTAAAGTTCAGATTAGGGACAAAAAATCCACGCATACTTTGTGGGTTTCATTTAATCAAAAACATTCATACACTACAAAGTATGGGGCAGATTCTGCACAGGCATATCATCAATCCAAACCTTTCCCAGCTCCAGAGTACCATAGACATAAACACAGAGGTCAGTTCCAGAGGTGCTGAAAGCCCTTGCCAGTGTATTCAGTACTGGGCAGAGGACGATGACAGCAGGGTGATGTGATGTAGATACAGGAGACTCCTGCACCGTGGTCAGGACGTTCACTTGCTGCCAGCACTTCTCCAAGAACCTCACATTTGCTTGGGGAAGGCTGGGACTCTGGGGCCCGCAGCCCAAGCTGCAGAGGTGAGGATGGGATCTCAAGCCTGCTGCTGGATTTCCCCACTGAATTCCAAGTACAAGGCACCGCAAGACATATAATACAATTTAGATGTTTTAGTTCCTGGTTTGTGACTGCAAATTGAATTTTGCCCAGCCAAAACCCCAAACGCTCAAATGATAATTAAATGTGTATGGGAAGTTTGCTCTCTCAGTATTTATTATTAATAGACTGAACCCACGAATAGAGATGTGTGTTCCCTTCTCCCAAAGCAGACCATGCTTCTCCCTGTGCACAGTTGCACAAAATGTCCTTTCCTGTGTCCAGCACAACTGATTCAGGGTGTGTGAAGCCTGGGAATGCCACTCAGCAAAGAGTGGTTGCCCAGGGTGGTCAGACACAAAATTTCCCAATCACAGCATGATTCTCCTCCTGTCCGAGCAATAGGGCTACAGCCTGGATCCTGTCCTGTCCTAGGGAAAGGACATAGAAACCAAACCCCTTGAAAGTAGCTTTGGGGGGATGCAGAATAAACTGTCCCACAGTGCTAATGGACACCCGTTTCTGCTGTCAAAAAAACATCATTACCCACTGATATCTAAAACTGGCAGTACTGAGCTTTCCAAATAACATCTTTTAAAAGCTGTCACATCCTCTTTATCTGAGCACTCCTGTGCAGGCCAGAGTAATGCTGGGCAAGCCAGGGATCCTTGGCTGGTAGCAAAAGTAGGCCACGGAGCAGTTAAAATTAACACCAACAGCTAGCTCTGCATTAACCAAGTAGTTCTTGGAGTGACCAAGTGAGAATAGGTCTTGCAGAGAAGAAACAACTGGCAATCTGTTCCTGTAAAACCTCTTGCAGTCACAGTCTTGCAGTTGCCAGGTCTACTCTTGGCTTTCCTGAAATTCCCTCCCCAGCATGCAGATAGAGGGAGAAGGAGCCTTCCAACAGGACTCTACCAGGAAAGCAATAGCTGGCTCACCCTGCACCCCACCATTGTGGACTGCAGCAGCAATGAAGTTCAGCACAGGAAGGGGGCAGGCTCCTGATGAGTGATGAGTGTCTGAAAGGCAGCATTAAACAACCTAAATGGGGCCATTTTGACTATCCAACCTGCCATGCAGCTGCAGAGTTAACGTAAGTCCTGCCAGGCTTCAATGTCCACTTGGCTGGAACTTGTCCCTTGCACAAAGACACTGTAGATTAAATCCTTCCCACAACTACCCTGGTCTTCCACAGCTCTCCCCAAAGCACAGACTGATTCTCCTATATCTAGGAAAGATCTCCTGAAGTGATCAGGAAAGACTTTTAGGGGCCCCAGTGCACTGAACTATGCATGTATGTGCCCATGTCTGCACACATGCAAGCACTGATGTACCTTTGCTGTGGGGCTGACCTCATCCAGGGCATGATCTAAGCTGCCATTTGGCTCCAGGTGTGCTACGTGACCAGGACGACGCAGGCTGCAGCCAAAGACATCAGCTGGGCAGGGAGCCTCAGGAGCCCCCAGGTCTGCCCAAAGCCACAGCTAGGCTGAGCCACCTTAGCAACCCCTTGCAACCATAGATTCCCACCAAGATTCTCTTTCCAGTTTGCGTTGCTCACAGAAAGTAGAAAATTATTGCTGCGGGGCAACAGAGGATGGTTTGGGTTCATTTTCTTATTTCCCTACCACTTCACTAGCCCAGTGCTGCCTCTCCGGGGAATGGGACACAACCCATGCCTGTGTCTTCATGTGCGCATGGAGCAGCACGCCGGAGGGGCCAGAGCACACACACACACCCCCCCCCCCAGCTGCGGAGAAGCTGTTGGGACTGTGCTGCGGCACCAGATCTAATGTCGGCAGCTGTCAGTGCCCAGCAGTCGTGACACCAGTGAGCCGATGGTGCTCACTAGGTGTGACCATGGCCCCACGGCCCAGGACACGTGCCTGACTGTGCTGGGGAGAGCGGCTGTTGGGAACTCCTGGGGGGCCAGCATGGGCAGAGTGGGCACTGGGAGTTCAGCACGGGGAGAGTGGGCGCTGGAAGTTAGTGGGGGGTGCAGCATGCAGCGGGGCACCGGGGGTTACTGGAGAACGATACCGGGAGCGGCGCTGGTGGCTCCGGGGGTCCAACACGGGGCGCGGGCTGTACTGGCGGTTTGGGGAGGCAGCTCGGGGGGCGGTGCTGGTGATTTAGGGGTACGGCTCGGGGGGCCGGGGCGGCGCCGGCCGCTCCAGGGCACGGCTGGGAGGCGGCGCCGGAGCCGCTGCGGTGCCGCTCGGGGGCGGGCCGGGCCGGGCGGCCGTTCCGCCCCCCCGCGCTGCGGCCGGGGCTCGGCCCCGCTCCGTCCCGCGGCGCAGGGAGCCGGGCCGGTGCCAGGGCTGCCGCCCGGCCCGGCCGCAGCCCCCACCGCCATGGCCCGCGTCTCGGCGCTGCTCAGTCCCGTCCTGGTGCTCTTCGGCTGCGACCTCTGCCTCGTGCGAGCCAGTAAGTGCGGCCGGGCCGGGAGGGCACCGGGGCCACGCGTCGCTGCGGAGCTGGCGCCCCCCGGGCGGGGAGAGCCTGCCGGGCGCCCGCCCCTACCGTCCCGGACTCTCCCGCCGGCCTTCCCCCCGTCCCCGGCGTGGCCTTGGCTGCGAACCCCGGGCACCCCTCGGGCACTCCCGTGACGCCGCGGCCCCTGAGCCCCCCGTGCCTTCGGCCGTGTCGTGTCCCCTTCCCGCGGGACGGCTGCGGCCGTGCTTCCCTTCCCAGGGGCTCCCGCCGCGGGCTCTCCGTGCCCTGCGGAGCGCGGCCCCCGCGTCCCATCCTGCCCCGAGGGAGCTCATGCCCCGGGAGGAGACGCTCCGGGCTGCGGAGGGCTGCGGCCGGCCCCGCCTGACAGGGATCCTCTCCCTTCCTGCCGGTGTTCGCCGGGACACCGAGCTCAGTGCACCCGGGGCACCGCTGTCCTTGTGTCCCTTGACTCGCCGAGATGACTCGCTGTCAGCAGCCGCGTCCTGCTGTCAGTTTGCCCCTCATCAGGTTACTGAGATATTAAATCGAATTGCGAGTGCCAGACGTGTTCTGCTACATTCTGCCGTGTTTTCCGTTTCCTTGCAAAATACGTACTGACGGATTCAGGAAGAGATGCAGTCAGGGGTGTTAAAAAGGGGCCACTTATTTTTAGATGTGCAGTCTGGTGCTTACTCCCTGCTGCAGCAGTAAGTTGAGCAAACATCTGGGTGCCCTTGAGCAGTAGCCCCAAGGGCACGGGCCAAGGGGCAGGGGTGGTCCCCTCTCCGTGTCACAGCAGGATGGGGAAGGTGCCGGTGGAGCTGTGCCCCGTCCCTCTGCAGCACCGCATCTGCCAGCATCCCTCATCAGGAGTCTCTGTCCAGCCCCTTTGCTAACCCATGGAGCCGGGCTGTGTGGCAAATCTGGTCCTGTGCCCAGCTAACGACTGACCATCCCTTCCACTGCCCACTGACCATCCCTCCCAGTGCCCACCGGCCATCCCTCCCACTGCCCACCAGCCATCCCTCACACTGTCCACCAGCCATCCCTCCCGGTGCCCAAGTGCAGGCTGCAGTGCTGTGGCTTCTGCACACAGCCCAGATCTTCCCACCCCTTAATCAAGCCCAAAAGGAGCACACTGCTGTACAGGCAGGACAAAACCTGCGCCAGGCTTTAGGTAAGTGACTGTGCTTTCTGTGGGATGCCCCTTTTGTAATACAGCTTTAATAAAAAGTGAAGCTGGACAACTTATAAATGATGCAGAATCATTAGTGGTTAATGCACTGAGCAAGGCACACTTTTCCCAGCGAGCCCAGCAGCATTTTGGCTTTATAGCCAGAACGTGGTTATCAGAGAGCATGTGTTTTGGAGCCCTTGCATTCACAGATCTTTATGGCAACAGCTCTGGCACGAAGCTGCTCTGACCTCAGCTGCAGAGCTGGCTGGATGATGTTAGATGCCTTGTGGGGACCATACACAAAGCTTTGTCCTTTGGAGGTCTTGTAACAACTTTCAGTGAGGTCTCATCTTGCATATCATAGAATTCTGGAATGGTTTGGGTTGGAAAGGACCTTAAAGACTATCTAATTCGACCCTCTCTGCTGTGAACAAGGACACCTTCCACAAGACCAGATTGTTCCAAGTCCCATCCAAACTGGCCTTCCAGGTCAGGGGCAGCCATAGCTTCTATGGGCAGCCTGTGCCAGGGCCTCACCACCCTCACAGGCAAGTCTTTCTTCCCCATATCCCATCTCACCCTGCCCTCTGTCAGTGTGAAGCCATTCCCCCTTGTCCTGTCCCTCCAGGTCCTTGTCCATAGTCCCTCTGCAGCTCTCTTGGAATCTTTAGGCACTGGAAGGGGCTCTGAGGTCTCCCCAGAGCCTTCTCTCCAGGCTGAACAACTATAGGTCTCCCAGCCTGGCTGCAGAGCAGAGGTCATTTGGATTAAGCATTGTCCCATGTATCTAGGGTTAACTTCTCAGAAGTTTCGACTTCTGAGGCTTCCTGTCTTGTCTTTTCCTGCCAGGAGTGCAAATCCCGTGTGCTCAGAAATGTATTTTCTGCAGTTTGCTCAGTGTCAAACTGACGAAGGAACACTGGTTTTTCCAATGCAGAACTGTAGCCTGGACACCAGGTCTCCTGTCACAGGTGCAGGGCCACTGGCCTGGAGGCTGCACCAGGTGTGTTTGGGATGCATGAGGTCTGGCACACTGAGCTGTGTGTGTGGTGGCTCTGCTGTGCCCCCTGGTCCTCTCACCCTCCTGCTGCCAGTGAGTGACATCCCTGCACAGGGCTTGTGCAAGCTCTGGCTAAGTACAGCTGGAGCAGTTCTGTCAGCCCCAGGTGGACCCAGCAGCATGGCTTTTGGATCAGTGCAGTGCCTTTGTTCTCAAATAATTGAGTGACAGTTCCAGGGCCGTGTCTCAGCATCGCCAGCCCAAAAACCTGGGCTGGGCCAGGCTGGGCTCCCCGCAGAAGCCTAGAAAATTCTTGTGCAGAGCTGGGAGCCTGCTACAAGCTCCATCCACAAACTTCTGTGTCACAGAGATGTCAGACCCTGCCTTTAATTTCCTTACATACACTTAAAGGTTGGGAGTCCAGTTGCCCCCATTGCGCATGTTCAGGACTCTTTTAATTCTGTTAGATGTAAAAAGCCACCTAATTTATTGCTGTAGATGTATCCTGTGGAGCACCGTGTTCTGTTCTTGTCTCCAGGCCAGCTGGCAGGGTCTTGTCACATCCGTAGTATTAAGCTCATGAGTTCCAAAGAGGGGGGCGCATCAGTGCTACCTGCCAGGAATGGTTTCTGGCTCTTGCTAGCTCCCAGGCTGTGCCCAAGAGTGGTTTGGGCACATGCTGGCTGGTGTAGACCAAATCAGTTCTCGGATCAGTCTCCACCACTGGATTCTTGGGCTGTTCCGACCCCACTATGTTTGCTAGCACAGTGGTGCCGAAGGACAACTGTTCTTATGCCTGAAGGCCACCAGAACCATTCAGCCCCTCATCAACTCCCACACTTTGAAATGCCTGTGCCTGGTATAGCATGAGGGAGCAGTTGTTTGCCAGCTGACAGGGTGCTGCCACAGCTGGGCTGTGAGCTGTGCAGCTGACCTGACACTGGCCATGGCTGGGGTGGAAAACCAGACCAGGCCCAGCGGAAAAGAACTTGGGGGTGCTGGTCGACAGCAGCTGAACATGAGCCACAATGTGCCCAGGTGGGCAAGAAGGCCAAGGGCGCACAGGCTTGTGTCAGCAATACTGTGGCCAGCAGGACCAGGGCAGTGACTGTCCCCCTGTGCTGGGCACCGGTGAGGCACCTCCAGTCCTGGGGACAGTTTTGGGCCCCTCATGACAAGAAAGAAAAGAAGTGTGTCCAAAGAAAGGCAATGGAGCTGGGAAAGGGCCTGGAGCACAAGTCTGATGAGTGACTGAGGGAGCTCGGCCTGGAGAAAAGGAGGCTCATGGAGGACCTTCTTGCTCTCTACAATTCCCTGACAGGAGGGTGGAGCTAGGCCAGGGTCAGGATCTTCTCCCAGATAACTAGTGATAGGACAACGGGAAATGGCCTCAAGTTGCACCAGTTGGAGGTTCAGGTTGGATGTTAGGAACAATTTCTTAATTGAAAGAGTGGTTATGCATTGGAACGGGGCCCAGCGCAGTGGTGGAGTCACCACCCCTGGAAGTGTTGAAGAAATGACCAGACAATACAGTTGCAATACAGTTTAGTGGGCATGGGGTTATTTGGTCAAAAGTTGGAGTTGATGATCTTGGAGGTCTTTTCCAACCTTAATGATTCTGATTCCATCTGCAGGGAGCTCAGCTCCTGTGCCCACAGAGTACATACACCCCAGGCAGTGGCCAGGCCCGGGGCTGTGGCTTTGGTCAGCCTGTTTTGCCAATGGCGTGTGGGAAAGCAGAGTGCACAGATACAGACGTGGCTCAGGGACTCCCTCTCATATGCTAGTGATAAACCAGATCCCCGCTGGCAACACTACAGAGAGGCATTCTTCATGGGATAAAGGATGTTTGAGTGTATCTTTGAATCTTTTCCAGTTTTCCAGACTCCAATTCTGAAAGAGAATCACAGAACCCTGTGATATCCTTGTTCATGTTGTCTCCAGTGACCATCTCTCCTGATGGTGTGTCAAACTTCTGGAGACACACTCAGTCCCACGGTCTCTCTGAGAACAATTTTTCATGTTTTCTGGGCTCTTCTGTCTGTTTTAATTGCCCTAGTCAGACCACAATCCTGAATTTCTCAGAGTGGGAACCACAGCCTTCTCCTGGTTTGGTCTGGAGCTGGGTATTTTCAGATGTGAATGAATGCACTTAAATAGCTGGCCTGCAGAAAACACCTTTCCTTGTCACTCTAACTGGGGTTGTTGGTGGTGTCACAGCTGACCTTTCTCAGGTGCCCTCTGGGGCTCTTTTTCTATCTGTATAAATCACAGCACTGACTTTGTGCTACACGGGCAGCTTGTAGAAGGACTGACTTGTTTACTGGACACACGAACAGCAGCCACAGTGTCTTTCATGTGCTGCTGTGTCTAATTGCAAGACAAAATTTGGCTTTGTGTTCAGGACTGTTGTCATGGGTTGGCCATAGGTCAATTTTTTTCACCACCCCCCCCCCAATTGCTATAAGTTGAGAGAAGGTTTATGCAGACAAAAGAGATTTGATGTGGGGGAAATAATATTAGGATTTATTACTAGCAAAATAAAAAAACCTAAGGAACTATATATATACAACAATTCTAACTAGGCAAAAGTGCTATGTATTTACAGAAGTACCTCTCCCCCCTTATATCAGTCCAGAAGGAGAAACAGTCTCTTTTTTACTTCCAGAGCTACAGGTCTTCCACACAATTCTGCAGCATTTGAAAGTTTCTATTATCTCTAGGACAACAGCTCCAATTCGTCGCAGCTGGAACTGTCTCTCTCTTTTCTGTGTCAACCTCAGGGCTGGGTCTACCCCCTCCTGGGCTAAGAACCAGGCCTTATGGGGTCCTCCATGGATTGCAAAGGGGACACTTGCTTTGCCATGGTCTTCTCACAGTGTCACAGGAGATAATGGCTTTTGAGTCCATCCCTGTTTCCTGTGGGGTCCCATATTCAGCTGCATGAGCATGGATCCCTTATTGGGATCACAAGTCCTACCCGAGCCAATTTGCTCCAACGTAGGTTCTCTCTCTCCATAGGCCACAGGTTTCCAGCAAGACTCTGTTTCATCTTAGGCCTCCCACAAGAGTCGCAGTTTCCTCGTGCATCCACCTGCTTCAGTGTAAGCTCCTCCACGAGCTGCAGGGGAGTTTCCTCACTCTGTAATCTTCCACAGACAGCAGGAATTTTAGTTTTCAGTCTTTTCCCTGCTGAAAGGAGCGGGGGGGGGGGGAGGAATCGTCCTCCCCCCTTCTCCAGGCTTCTCTCTCCTCCGGCTGCTAGCTTTGACCTTGGAGGCTCCGTAATCTCTCTGCCTGGAATTCCTTCTGCAGCAGTCTTGTCCAGGAAGTCTTTCATTAAAGTTTTTCTGTTACATGTCTCAGCCAGGAGGGCTTCAATGCCACAACCTGCCCCTGGCCTATGGCCGGGGGAGGAGGGAGGCCTGCTGCCTCTCCTTACGTGGCTCCCCAATTTCTCTGCACCTCGTGGCTCTTATCTCTTCTGTCACAACTTTCTCTTCTGATTTCTTAAAGATGTAATTGGCAGAGGCGTTACTAAAACTTTTGATTGGTTTTGCTCCAGAAATTTACCTGGCAAAACTATTTTCAGCCCCGGGGTGGGGGGGCTGGTTGGCAAACCCACGACAACTGTGTAGGATCCTGCCGTGCTCTTAGTGCTGTGAAATCTCAAAGTGGTGATGGTCAGTCATGGGTCAGTCAGGTCAGCTTTGTGCAGAACAGCAACAGCTGAGCACTGCTGCCAGCTATGCAGCCAGTGGCACTGCACTGCTGAGACAGCCAGCTCTGCCTTCAGCATTGGCCTTTCCTCCACACCCTGGAGTAAGGAGTAATGCCAGGCAGGGGAAATGGCCAGATTGAGTTGCGGAGTGTGTTTATTCCAAGCTGCCCCATTTTTCTGTGACAGTTGGTATATCATTGCTGTGTCTGGGCTGCTTCCTACGCAGTTCTGGGTGGTGTGCCAGGATTCGTGATGTGCCCATCCACAGGGCAGTCCCAGAGCTCTGTGCCTGCACACTCCTCACACACACAGTGGGCAGCTGCCTGCCAGCCCAGGGAGCACAATGCTATGCATGTGTTGCTGCTGGCAGGGCTCAGCCTCATGCACCCGCTGTGCCACTCCTCTCCTGGGGACAGATTCACCAGGGAAGCTGCTCCTTGTAGCCCTGGCCAACATGTTGCCACAGGCAGGTGTTGGAGAGGCCCCATGGTGGTGTGCAGGGATGAGTGCCTGTTCTAAGACATCTTCTTTTGCCTCTTTTCTATACCTCGCCTTGCTCTATGCCTGGCTCACCCAGACAGGCCACCGTCCCCTGTCAACGTGACTGTGACGCAGCTGAAGGCAAACTCTGCCACAGTCTCCTGGGACGTCCCAGAAGGAGACATGGTCATCGGCTATGCCATCCTACAGCAGGTATCCAGGCTCTGTCCCCAGGGGGCTGGGGACACTGATTACCAGCATGATCCTATGTCAGCCCTTTTTCAGCAGTCTGAGGCTCCTCTGGTCTCTGCCTGAGGGCACCACTGCTGCTGAGCTGCCCTTGCCAGGGCGCCCCATCTGAGCCATCCATCCTAGTGGGAGGCAGCAGACCGCAGGCTGCACTGGGGGTAGTCCCTCCAGTGGCTTCCCTGTGATTTCTCTGGATAAAGATGTTGCTTCAGCCATGATATAACCCTTCTTTGCTTACTTGCTCCACCTGCGCAGCCCTGGGTGATAGCGGCTTCTCCAGAGAGACACCTGGCCCTCAAACCATGCGGGGATCCTGCCTAGCGCAGTGCTGGCCAGCCTGGCCCACCCCAGGGTGGATGGTCGCCTGGGAAGGGAGGAATGAGGGCAACGTGCTCAGCACAGCCCTGCAGCCAGGGGCCTGTGCCTGGTGCAGCCGGGAGCAGCCTCGGGGGGCTGACAGCTCTTCCCTCTGGCAGCGGCAGGATGGGCAGATGCAGCGCTTCATCCGGGAGGTGAACACCACTAACCGGGCCTGCGTGCTGTGGGACTTGGCAGAGGATGCCGACTACATCATCCAGGTGCAGAGCATCGGCCTGTATGGGGAGAGCCAGGCCAGCAAGCGTGTCCACTTCCGCACCCTGAAGGAGACTGACCGCCTGCCTTCCAACAGCTCCAACCAAGGTGAGTCCCTTCTGGCTTGTCCAGGCACTGGTGGTGGGGCCACACCTGGAGGTCTCCCCAAGAGACAAGTAGGGATTCAGCAGCCAGTGAGGAAGGTGCTGCCCTGAGCAGCGGGCTGGGGACACACAGGGTTGTACAGGCTGCTACTGTTGCCCTGATAACGTCCCCAAGCCCTGCTTTGCAGCCCTCCTGTCCCAGGTTTTGGCACCTATTCAGCTAGGCAGACTGTGGCCAGCACAGCTGCTGCCTGTAGGAAGCCAATAGTGAATGGGCTCTCAGATCATCCAGCCTGCAGGCTACCAAAGGAGAAATGACAAAGCCCTGCAGTCTCCTTTCCAACTCATATCCCTGTTGCCTTGGAGTTGCCTACATGCTGGCCCATGAGAGATAATCCAAGAGAGGATGCCCAGAGAGGGCACATAAGTCTGGGGGCAAGCAGATGGGTGACTTTCTTCAGAACTTTTCTGTTCAGCTGAGAGCCCTCCTGACCTGGCCTGACCCCCGCATAGGCAGTGATCTCAGTGATTACTGGCATGCATTGTGTAGTCCCTATGTGAACCGAAACAAGCTGTTGGAATGACTGACTGCCCGTGTAGCAAGGATAGTTTATCTGACACAAGAAAGCCATAGGATGTATGTCCTCTCCCCAGCCAGGATGTTATCCCACACCCATCCTTGTTTGGGGGAAGTGGGTTTCTCTGCTTTGGAGTTCCTCAGATCCTCCCGTGTTGCTATGTGTGAGGGTATCTGTTGCCAGCCCTGCCTAGGGTCTCTTCTCTGCAGGTGACATCACCATGGAAGGGCTGGACAAAGACCGGCAGCTGCAGACAGGCGAGATTATCATCATCGTGGCTGTGCTGCTCATGTGGGCAGGTGAGTGCCACAAGCGGCGTTCTGGTGGGCTGGGGCAGAGATGCAATCCAGGATGCACAAAGAGGATGTGGCTCAAAAGAGTGCAGAAGCACACTGATGTGGGTCTGGCATCCTTTCCAGTAAGTCCACTGAGTCTCTGTAGGAGATGGAGCCAGTGGGGTAAAAGGAGCAACTAGAGCCACTGCTCAGCTATCATGGCCTGGAGTATGTGGAAGAGCAGGAGACAGTGTGGGACCCAGAATTACAGGGTGGGAGCATCCCACATGATGGTAACGAGAGTGTGTGTTGCTTGGGCCTTAGCTAGTGTGTCTGACATCTGATAACACTGCTGCACTGACTGGTGCAGCTGTAAGGTAGGTGATGTGCTCCTGTACAGCATGATTAAAGCTAGTGCTCCAGCAGACAGCAGGTTGCCCTGGAAGCACGGGAGCCTAGGATGTAAGTCAGCTCCTGACTAGTCACATGCAGCTGCTGTGAATGGGAAGTCATTGGTCCCCTACTCCCTTCCCAGGAAAAGTGGATTTTGTAGTGGTATCTTGCAGGAATCTCTCCCTTTCCTGGCCTTGACACTTTTCTAGTGCACTGGAAGAAAATACAAGACAATGTGGCACAGGTTGGTGTGTTAGACTGCCAACAGGGAGGAGTCCGGCCCACTCTGTGTGTGCCTGCATGTTATCACATACACACACTGGAGTTTGACCAGCACAGTCACAGCTGGGGGCATCGCTCCATACTCCTGTGTCCAGGCTCTCCAGCTGTGGGACATGCTGTGTGAGATGGGTGCTGTGAAACCATGGCAGAGTGACTGACTCCACAGCCAGTTTGCTCAGACAAAGCCAAGGGCTGGTTTTTGTGAGGGTCACAAGCACCAGCCCTGTAACTTTAGTGCCTTGCTGGAGGTATTTCAGAACCCACCCAGCTGCTCACTGACCTCACTGTCCCTCTCCAAGTGCCTGAACATCTGCCCTTGGTGAGCGCTGAGCATGTCCCGTGTGCCCCAGTGGCCTCGGCCACTTCTATGCTTGTCTGCCTGAGGAGACTGGCCCAGCCCCACGTGCAGAGGTGCCTCGGGTGGTGCAGGCTGATACACGAGGGGTGTGGATGTGCAGCACCCAGGGGAGCCCTGGGTGCCACTGCTCTGCAGCTGGGATGCTGTAGGGAGGGCAGGCAGGCATGGACAGTGCGAGGGAGTCCTTCATCCCATCTGTCTTTTGGCAGCGGTGATTGCCCTGTTCTGCAGACAGTATGACATCATCAAGGATAACGACTCCAACAACAACAAGGAGAAGACAAAGCCGTCCTCAGAGCACAGCACACCAGAGCGACCGAGTGGAGGGCTGCTGCGGAGCAAGGTGAGTGGGGAGGGCTGGCAGGAGGGATGGCATGTGATGTCTGCTGGAGCTTGCGGCCTCCACAGGTTCTGAATCTCTCCAGAAACAGAAACACCCTAGCTTACATTCTCACCCTAAAGACTGAGGGGCTTTAGGGTGCAGTGAGTCCTGGTCTCTCTGGGGAGCTGTGTGTGCCCCATGGCTGATTGCATGAGAAACACTGGAAGAGATGACAGGATATGTCAGCTGGGATGGCTCTTGCCTGCTCTGTCCCCTCACTGTAACAGACGCTTCACCATGCCCCTCCAAGGCTGCACCATTTCTGCTCCAATAGACTGGTCTGGCTCCTCCCTGTTCAGGCAAGAGTGGACAGGCTGGGCAGCTGTTTCTGTGGTTCCTGCACTGGTCTGTCACTGCTTACTTTCTGCCTTCACCACAGCCTACTCCAGGTTATCACCACATGAGTCATTCCAGAGCTCCTTCCCCACCCTGATGGAGATGTGCCAGGCTGTGGATGGGAAGGGAAGAGTACCTTCATCTGGCTGTTCCCTCTGCACCTGACACTTCTCCCTTTGTTACCTGTCAAAGACGGGGATTTATAGCCCTGATGCTCTAATGGGACTGTGCATTAGGTTTCTGCTTGTGTCTCATCTGCTGCCTCTGTCAATGGTGGGAACTCCCCTCACTGTGTTACCTGACTGCCCCACTGATTCCACATCTTGGTTTTCAGTGGATGTCAGGAGCAGAACCTTCCTGTTGGGACTTCAAAGCCCCAGTTCCCTTCCTCCAGATTTTCCAGCTTCTTGATTATTCCTTGCCAGAGATCCCTCCTCTTGGATCCCTACTGCAAACTGACCCTGCTCTGCTGAGTTCTGCTGGTCTTGGTGCCTGCTGTGGGCTTGGGGGGCTCTGCCAAGGGGTCTGATCCCAGGGGCACAGCAAAGCAGGGCCTTAAAGCAGATTTTTCTCTCATAGAAGAAATCTCCTTCGGTCAATATCATCGAGGTGTAAGTGCAGCACCAGCTCTACGTCTGGGGTCCTGGGTGTCCTGCTAGAGGCAAAGCAGGCCTTGGAAGAAGAGGCAGCACCAGGTGCCCAGCCTGGAACTCAGCATGCGATGATCCACGTATCAGAACTCCCACTTTCCCGAGGGCACCTGTCCGGGGATGTGCATGGAGCCGGCTCCAAGCCGTGCATGCAGAGCACGGCCCTGCCCACCCTGCACGCCTGGCACTGCTCCCTTGCCACTGTGGAGCACGGAGCTGAGAGCAGGTGGGGGGCCACACCACCAGCTGGGAGGGGAGCCGAGGGGGCAGTGCACTGGCCTGAGGGGTGGCCTCGTCCCTGTGCACCGGCTTGGCCGAAGCCCTGGGTGCAGCCGTGGCACTGGACACCTGCCTGGTGTCATCCCGGGACAGACCTTGCTCTCAGCTGCCTGTCTGGGCTTGGGGGGGCTGCCTGTGGAGAATAGGAGCTGCTCCCCTCTGGGCCCCAAGGCTGAGGGGATGGGGCAGTGCAGGCATTGCCCCAGTGCTGCCAGGGGAGCTGTGGCCAGGTGACAGGAGTGTTTGTCTGTGGGGCTGGGCCCAGTCAGCACAGGGGAAGAGTGGGTTGCTGCTGGAGAATGGGGCTCCACTGCACCCTGTCATGGCCATGCAGGGACTTTGAAGCCTCTCTCTACTACAGAGGACAAAGACACAAATGAGGATGAGAAGTGAGTGCTGGCACAGTGCCTGGCCAGCCCGCAGAGCCTGCAGTCAGGGCAGGGATTGCTGGTGGGAGCCCCACAGAGCTGGGGGAGTGGGCAGTGCCAGGGCATGGCTATGGCTGCACCGTGTCTCTAGCAGGGCTCAGTGCTGGCACATTCAGGCTGTTTGTGGGGAGCTGTTGAGCACTCTGTGAGCAGCACAATGCCTGTGCTGCCTGGAGAAGGCAATGTGGTGAGACCTGCAAGGTCTCAGTTGGAGGGAACAGGATGATACAAGGAGGCTGCTGCCCTGGCTGCTGCTCTCCTTCCATGCTCTGCTCTGCAGCCTGCCATGTGCTGGCTCTGCAGCCCCGGACTCAAGCATCACAGGATCCAGCGTCTTCCAGGAATAAACCTCCCAATAAAAGCACTTTCAGGACTCTTCCTCCCAGGTGCTGCTCAGCTCCTGCTGTAGGACTAGGTGGGGAAGGGATGGGATAAGCAACTCCTGCGGCAGGGTCTTTTCAATAAAAGCATCCTGGCTCAAAGACAGCATTGTCCCTGCAAAGCTGCAGGTCTTGTGTGTGTCTGTGCACATGTATGTGTTCCAGTAGTTCTTGAATGCAATGTGTCTGGCCCTTAGGAGAAGACCTCTTCCTACCCAAGGTCACCTTGCACCCCTCTGCCCCTCAAGGGAGAGCCAGCGCTGCATGCTGGGCTATGTCATGCTTCTGGACCAGTGGCAGACTGTCCCACTGAGGATGGCATCACAGCTGCGTCTCTGCAGAGAGCAGAGACATCCCGGCAGCAGGGCCAAGAAGGGGACAAGGCCCAACTCTGACAGGCTGCTGGCTGGAGGGGCCTGCACTGCTTCCTGCTCAGGTGAGGAAGGGGTACCTGAGTGGTGATGGGATGCAACTGCTGCTGGGCTGTATGCTGGGCTGCAGCGAGCATGGTCGCAGCTCCTGAGAGACAAACACCTTCTTTTGCCCACTGGCTTGTTTTTTAGGGTACATTAAAAAAATTAGGGCTGCCAGGGAAATACAAGAGTAGGTAAACACAAAGAATCAAAGGATCATACTGCAGCAGAGATAAGGAGCTAGGGAAGGCACAAAAAAATTGTCAAAATGCATTGGTTGGGGCCAAATAAAAAAAGGAACACAAAGGTCTGACATTAAATGTAAAATCAGGATGTGGTGTTGAAGCAAAAAAGACTTCCCTCATGCAAAAAAACCCCAATCCCCGAGCCACCTCTTCTTTCTCAGACCATGGCAGTGCAGGGGGGCAGGGAACTGCAGACATGGGTGCTGGAAGCAGAGGGCCTGACAATGACCTGCTGACTCTTAAAAACAGTTACAGGTTGCTGTGTGCCCTCAGCTGAGGGAGGAAAGGCATGAGACCAGATTCAATATGCAGAACCCCAAGTGAGAAAAACAGTGTACAGCTCCTGACTCATGGCTGGCTTCCGAATTGCCAGCCTTCCCATGGCACTCCAAGCCTCCCCAGTGCCAGCCTTCCCATGGCACCTCCCTACAGCACTTGCTGGGAGACTGGCCCTGGCACCACGGCTGCAGCCAGTGAATGCTGCTTGACTGGGCTGTCAGTGCCAGCAGCCTGAGAAGGGGAGCTGTGTGGAGATGTGACAGGAACCCAGCAGTGAGGGCTTCAGCCAGAACATAGCTGCAAGCTGTTACTTGACAGAGAGATGAGATGTCCTGATGGCTGCAGCCTCCTCTGCTCTGTCTGGGGAAGGAAACCAAGTGCACGGCTTGCCTGTGCAGAGCACAGCTTGGGTGCAGCAGGGCAGAGGCACTCCAAAGCAAATGGGCATGTGGGGAGAGGCTGAGACCTGCTGGCACGCAGGGGCTTGTGTTCGCCCTGGCCTCAGCATGGTCAGCATCAGCCCCCATCACAGCAGGTGACATTCACAGATGCTCGACACCAGTCCAGCACAGCCTGGACAGCTCCTCCCAGGTCACAAGGGCACCCTGGGCCCCAGCAGCCCTCAGCACAGGGGGAACAGCTCCCTCACAGCTTGCAGCTGAGGAAGACATGGGAGCTCCAGGCTCCATGAGCTCAGGGCACAGTGAGCCTCACCACACACAGTGCAGCAGACACAGTACCCTTCATGCTTGTGCATGGCACCTATCCAGCACTCAAACCTAAACAACAACAGTAAAAAACTCAGTTTATTTCTCTATAAAGGCAGAGCTTTCCTTTAAAAACCAGCTCGTTTCACTCATGAGAGGGTGTGGGGCTGAACTTCAGGGGCAAGGCCTTCCTTACACACTGCTCCAGACCAAGAGCTATTGCTCCCTGAGGATGTGCACTGGCTGCATCCAGCAGGCTCAGTGCACTCAGAGTGGTCCTGTGTGGCCTGGGAGCAGGCAGAGTGAGGAGCACAAGTCCCCCAGCCTGAGCTGGGAGCAGCTGCAGCTTTAGGCGGTTCATGCAGGCAGAGCAGGACAAGGAGTGGGTGTCGCAGCCTGTGCATTCCATGGCAGCGGTGCTGGCAGCCCCTGTGCCTGGAGGGCAGTGCCAGGGCAGGGGCAGGCACTGGCTGGCCCGGGTGCAGGCACAGGGTGAATCCTGAGTGGCTGGTCCATTGTTGCAGAGATTTGGCTTAGCCCAGGGGAGTCTTGGGGCCAGCAGTCCTGGGGCCAGAGGTGGGGAAGTCTCCAGCCCCTCCCAGCCCTGTCCAGCTGTCTGGGGAGTGCCCCTGGCGATAGCACAGTAGCTGTGCTGTAGGAGAGCTTGCTCGGGGCACAAGAGGTGCTAATTCTGAAAAGCGAGAGGAAGACACGGTGAACTGTGAGACATGAGGCTGGGAGCCCAGCACAGCCTGGGAGGGGAAGCAGACCTTCCCAGGTGTCCCCCTGCAGAGGACATTTTGGGGGATGAGCCAGTGCAGCACTGAAGGAAGGAACTTACCTGCTGGGCTGTAGGCTCCCCTCCTCAGCTCCTCCATGCTGCTTTGGAAGAGAACACAGCACCTATCATATCCCAGGCATGGCCTCCCAAGAGACACTGCATGCTCCTGACCCCAACAAGGCAGGCAGCATCAGGCACTGGGAGTGCAGAAGGCCTTAAGCCCACTTGCTACCAAACTCCCTCCCCAGACCAGCCTGTCCTGAGACTGCATAGCCACATTTCCTTCCCATCAGGAGCCCCATGTCCAAAGGGCTGCCATTTCCTCAGGTTGCAAACACAGCTCCCATCTATGCATGTGCTGGTTCCTGGCTGGCACCAGCTCAGCCCAGGCTCAGCCATGTGGCACTGCCAGACCCCAGCTGGGTGGCACTGCCATGCACGTGGAGAACAGCCACGATGAAACAGGCCTCTCACACTGCACTTCTGCAAAGACTTGCAGATTAATAGTCCACTGCTGGACTGGTTCCATCAGCTCCTCCCCAGCACAGGACAGACACCATCAAGCTCAGCCCACAGCCCCAGTCCACACAGAAGTCAGCATGACCAAGCCTCCATCCTGGTCCAAGCCCCAGGGAAATTAGTCAGAGGAAGGGGACAACTCTGAGTCCCATCTGAGAGGCATGTCTGGACAGGCTGGCATCAACAGAGTGGCAGAAACAGAACAAGAAACATCTCTGGGTACACCCTGGGGGTCACCATCTGCCCCTCAAAGCTCCACTGCAAAAACTGGACTACAAGGTCTGTCCCTCAACATCTCAGCGCCCTGTTCACTTGAGCTCTCAACTGACAGAGGCGGAGAAAGTATGTGAAGCTTTTGCTTGGTCCCATTCAGCTCTCCTCCATGATCCCACCATGCCCGTGGCCCCAGCAGCTCCCCGTGCATGGAGGAGAGAAAAGGAAACAAGACAGCGTGCATCAGAGAGATCTCTGAAAGGAAGAAGCAGTTCACCACCTACCCAGATAAGGTTTCACCAACATTATCATCTTCCTCCTCCTCTTCCTCCTCCTGGCAAGCAAACAAAAAAACTACCATGACACTTCACTGCATGGGCAGGTCTATGCCAGGAGCGAGGCTGGGCTGCTCAGAGCCTGTCAGGAGCAGCAGGGAAGTCCCCAGCCCCTTCATAAGACAGTCACTCACTCCTCCAGACACAGCACAAAGGGTTCCCACAGTGGGAAAGACATGGGAGTGCTGGACTGCCAGAACCCTCTGGGCTCAAGCACACAGGCACACAAGGAACAGACAGACCATGGCTCATCCCACATGCCCTCCAGCAGCAATGCCCCAAACACAGGTGGTGAGCAGGGACCACACTGACACAGCACACCTCTGCCCAGGGACAGTGGTGGGTGGGCACACCTTGCAGTGGGAGGGCAGGCAGAAACCACCGTGAGCAGGCTGCACGCAGGTACAACCCCAAGCACTGCCAGGCTGGGCCTGCACTGGAAGCATGAGGCCAAGGACCAAGCATCCAGTCTCCTGGGCAGGGACATAGTGAGACTGGCAACATGGCAATGCTGCAATTGCTGTGGCCATGCAGGAGATGCTGTGCAGATGGGCAGGGCTGAGCCTTAGCCCAGGCTGGCAGGATGGTGACCCAAGGGTCCTCTCGTTTAGAGGCAGCTCTCACCCTTAGCCATGGCACCAGGTGTGCAGCACAGGTCCCAGCTCCCTGTGTGACAGGGCCAGCAGAACAGGGATGAGGCTGCAGCAGTGCTGGGCCTGACAGCAGAGCTTTTGGAGCAAAGAGCCCAAGGAACCGCACCTGCTGTGCGAGCACAGTGCTCTTCCTCACGTCACGCTGCCATGCGTGATGGGGGCTGTTCAGGTATCAACAGGGCCCTGGGAGGGCAGGAGGAAGGAGCTGCATAAGGATCACTCTGTTCCTGCCCTAATTCCAAACAGCCCTGGGCATGGGCTAGACTTGCACATACTGTACCCCAAACTGGTGTCTGAAGGGAGGGCTCCCCTGGGGGGCTGGCTCACGGGGTCTGCTGGGCTCACTGCTCTCCATGACACATGAAGGGTGAAAGGGCTGATCCTGCCTAGAGCCTGGGACAGGGCAAAAGCAGCAGAGTTAGTGCCTGCAACCTGGAAAAAGCCCAGCTGGGGATGTACAGGCAGGACTGTGGGCAAAGGACAGGGAATCCCCACTGTGCTGTGGGGAGGGTGAAAACAAGGGTGGGGGAATCACTGCTCAGGGCAAGTACCACTGGGCCCTGAGCAGGGCTACAGCTCAGCGATGCAGAGCAGTTCAGCATGGGGAGCAGGGATGCCTCCCACCCCACCCCAGCCAGAGATGGGGCAGTGGCAGAGAACACAGCCACAGGGACAACACTCTCCCTGCCTGGTGTGTTTTACCAGCCAGGCAGCGAGCCAGCTCCCCTCCACACAGCCAAGGACAGGGTCCCATACCAGAGACCTTGATCCCAGGGCTACGCAGAGGGATACATTTGAGAAATTCCTCCTACCTGCATGTGTTGCTTCCCAGAGATCCAGTGCCATCTGGAAGGCCTGGGCCACGGTCAGAGTCACAGCCTGTGCCTACATACATGAAGGAGAGGGAATGTCTGCTTCCATCTGGACCCTCAAGCCAGGACAACCCCACTGCCATGAAATCCCAGACCCCCTAGCATCCCTCGCTGCCTTTTCCTGCAGAACATATAGATGAAAGGCCAGAGCTCACTGCTGTGTCTGTCTGCTCCTGGGGGACAGCCACCCCCAAGAGAAGACCCCCAGGAGCTGGGACAGAAAACTACCCTTTGCTCGTTCCCTGCCACTGCAGCGCGTGAGCACACCTGCTCCCTGGCTCCAAATCGAGCTGAGGTGCACAGAGGGAAGGGCCTTCTCTCACCAAAGGGGATGAAGGCAGGGCCTTGTTCCTACCCTTACCTCACAGAGCCAAGAGTAGAAGGGAAGTGCTTACAATCTTCTTCTTGGGTGAGAGGAAGGCATGGCACTCCAGTGCCCCACTCTCCTGGCTCTGGGCAACGTAAGCGAAGACTTTGTTCTGCAGCTTGTCTGTTGTGCAGTAGGAGATCCTGTGGAGAGAGGAGCTGTCAGGGCACTATGGGGCCCCAGCACAGGGCTTCTGTTGCACTCCCAGCACATCAGCAAGCACTGCTGACAACTTGAGGCTGTCACCTGCCCGAGCTGACCAGGCAGCCCAAACCTCTAGCAAGGGCCTGAGACTCCTTGGCACCTGCAGCAGGTAAGAGATCACTGGATCCACAGGCATTCTCTCCTGCACCCACCCAAGTGTGCTCCATGGTCCTCTGATGCCCAGATCAGCCCAATGTGTGAACTCAAGCATTGAGACAAGGGGAGCACAGAAGGGTAGGTGACTGCTTCCAAGGACACAACTGGAGGCCAGGCAGAGGGATGGTCTGACCTGGCACATCAGCTCTGGTGCTGAGACCCAAATTTTACAGCAAAGAGATGTCCTGTCTCTGTTTCCCATCTAGCCACCAGCCTGCAGCCATGCTCCCCTCACACCCAGCACCCACAGACACCCAAGCCAGCCAAAGGACAGCTGGCAGCAGGAAAAATCAACATCAGCTCTCACAGCAACTGCTTTTAGGCAGCCCAAATAAGCTGCAGTTTCTGGCATCCTGCAGCCAGAAGGGTAGTCCCAACAGTGGTGGCAGACATGCAGTCCTGTCCTAACTGTGAGGCTTTCCAACCACCAGCTTCAACATCCTGCTAAATGCCAGAAGAGACAAGCAGGGCGCAAGGAGATGACAGATGGGCAGATGAACTCAAGGCCACCCAGGACCCTGCCTGCACTCAGCCCCAGGCAGTGCTGGGAGCACAGCAGGGAGATGGCACAGGCCTCAGGGAGCCAAAGGAAGACCTAAGCTTGAAGGTACTGCTGACAGAAGGTTCAGCCCTCCCTGGCTGCCCAATATCCCATCAGTCTCCAGCTGGCAGCTGGCTGCTGGCTGCCCCCCCTCATGCCATGCCCACCTGTAGATAGAGACGTTCTCCACCATTTCCTTTGTGTCTGCATCCTGCAGTGAGATGCCCCTCGGAGACACTGTCAGAATCACCTTCTGGAACTTGCGAGCTCCCACCCGTGCCTGGCAGTGGAAAGATACCAGTAGTCTCTGCAAACCTGGCAAGGGTCTTTACCTCACCCCCTTGCTGGAAGGAGCCCCCCACACTCTGTACAGTGTCACCCACTTGGACCGTTGTTGCAAAGGCTCCTGCAGTAGGGATGGAACAGCAGAGCCTGGAGATCAGGCATGCCCTGCACAGAACACTTGAAATCTCTTCACACTACTGCCATGCACACAAGAAGGGACAGATCCCACCTCCCCCAGTCCTGCACCCTCTCCTCTGTGCTGTGACAGACACAGCTCTGCTCCCAGCTGGGTTCAGGTGTGGGAGCAGGTGGTGGGGCTGTCCTGCAGGAAGGCAGCTTCTCCACAGCACATGGGCAGAGACCAGCAGCCTCCTGCACACCACCCTCCTCCTGGGAAGGGCACAGTATCTGGAGCTCAGGGCTAGGACTCGGACACTTCTGGGCATCCAGGGGCCGGGCTCTGACCCTGAAACAGCAGGGTCCCAGGGCCGGGTCTCACCGTGGCCACAATCCTGCGAATGGCAGCGGCAGCCATGTCTTCTCCTTTTGGTTTTTCTACCAGAGTCATGCCTAGATACTTCAGGGTGAAGCACATCCCCTCAAGCAGTGGCTCCTGCATATCGGCCCAGCTCTCAGGAAGCTCTGCAAAGACAAAACCCCATGGAAGCCATGTGCCAGCGGCCTCATAGCTAGTGCCTGCAGGGCCACCCCACCATGTTAAAGCTTCAGAGCTCCCTACAGCAGTGCTGCTCCCCGATCTCAGCAGGACACTCTCCTGGCTCTGTGACACTCTCATAAGAGGAACAGAAGGAGAAGACAGTTCACCCTTAAAGCTTTCGTCCTCCAGCCCTGGACGTGCAGGGTTTATCAGCACAGACAGACAGCTCCTGCATATCTGCACACAACTGAGGATGCTCACTGCTGTCTGCACAAATCTTGTGTTCCTGGTTCTCATCTGTTTTGTTACAAACGAAATGTTCTCAGTGGTGCATTCATCTCACCCACCTGAGCTGCTGGCACACCTCAGGAGGAGCAGCAGTCACTGCCACTCAGATCAAAAACCCCAGGTTGCCCCAGTGTAAGCAAGCAAACCCACTGGCAGCAGCAGGCTGCCAGGGAAGGGGCAGCTTGGCCAGCACTCGGGATCCAAGCTGCAGTAACTGGGAAGCAACTGCACCTCAGAGATGCTGTGTTAAGAAAGAGCTGGGAATTGCCTCGGTATGTACTGTTCATGCTAAGCTAATACTTTTCAGGGTTATTTTCACCTCTTCCCTGGGATTAGCTCTCTGAGCATTACTGGCACACTTGCAGAAGGGTCCAACTCATAACTGGAATAATCTGAACCCACTGGGAAATCAAGAGACCTTATTTGCACAGCATACTCCTGCATAGGTGACAATTGCCAGGGAGCCTGCCTGGTGCCACGCAGGCACCGGTGACTTCCACCCCAGGCAGAAGAGCCCTGTGTCACTCTGAACTCTGAGGACAGTCCATGCATGCCAGGCTGAGCACTGCTCCTCCAGCAAAGCCTTTGGGCAGCTGTGACTGAGAACAGCCAGACACAGCCCTCCCTTGCCACGAGGCGCCTGAGGGGTCATGAAATCATGGAGTGGTTTGGGTGGGAAAGGACCTTAAAGCTCATACAGTTCCACCCCCTGCCATGGGCAGGGACACCTTCCACTATCACAGGTTGCTCCAAGCCCCGTCCAGCCTGGCCTCGAACACTTCCAGGGATGGGTCCGTGGGTCGGACAGCACGGACAGGCCTGGCACACTCGCTGCAGGCCGGGGAGGGCTCCGGTGCAGCCCAGCGTGTTCCAGCGCCTGCCGCGGCCGCCTGGGCCCGTCAGCCCCTGGCGCGGGCGGCCTCGGTTGATAAGTGGCGGTAGCCAGGGGAGTGGGGCAGGGACAGCCCGGTGAGCGGCCACAGCGCCGCTGTGTCCTCGGCCCGGCAGTGCCCCGGCCCCGGCCCCGGGCCCTCCTGGCCCTCCAGCCCCTTGCCCCGAGGCTCCGCGTCCCGGCGCAGCCGCACCCGCACCGCTTCCTTCGGAGGGCAGCGGCCGCATCCGAGACCGACCTCGCCGAGCCGCGAGCTCCCCTCCCGGAGCGATGCCCGGCCCCTGCCCGCTCCGCTCCCGGAGCGATGCCCGGCCCTTGCCCGCTCCCCGACCGGAGCGATACCCGGTCCCTGCCCGCTCCCCGACCAGAGCGATGCCCGCCAGCACTCACTGCGCCGCCGGCGGAGCCCCAGGCCGTGCCGGGCGAGGCGCGGGCTCCGCAGCACGGCGCGCCCCGCCGCCCGCAGCGCCTCCATGGCGGAGCTGAAGCTGGAGCGGTAGCGGGAGCCGGAGCCGAGCCGAGCCCAGCCGCTGTCGGGGGGGGTCAGTCCCCGCGGGCTCGGCGCACTCGCGTCAGCGCGGCGCTGGCGCCGGGGTTGCCGCGGCAACGGGGGTGGGCCGAGGCGGAGCCGGCGGCGGTAGCGGCAGCCTGGCGGGCCCGTAGGACCCTCCCGGCCTCGGCCCCGGAGTAGGGCGCAATGCAGCTGCGGCACGTGCGGACCCTGCTGGCCCCGCAGGTCGGGCTGGGCCGGCCGGGCCGGGCCGGGCTGGGGGGAGCGGGCCAGGCCGGGCTGGGGAGGGCCGGGGGAGCGGGCCGGGCCCTCCGGCTGTGTGCCCACTGAGCTGTGTCTGCCCGCAGGACGGGACGGCTCGGGTGACCTGCATGGCCTGGTCCGCCAGCAGCGCCCGGTTCGCCGTGTGCACCGCGGAGCGTGTGGTGCTGCTCTACGACGAGCAGGGCGAGCGGCGCGACAAGTTCTCCACCAAGCCGGCCGACGCCAAGGTGAGGGACGCGAAGCCAGGCGGCGTCGGGGCTGCCGGCCTTCCCCCCCTCACACCGACTCTCTCTGCAGTACGGCAGGAAGAGCTACGTGGTCAAAGGCATGGCCTTCTCCCCAGACTCCACCAAACTGGCCATCGGGCAGACGGACAACATTGTCTACGTGTACAGGATCGGCGAGGAGTGGTGAGTCTGCCGTGGGGTCCAGCACGCTCTGTCCCGCCCTGCTGTGGGCTCCCCGGGCCTGATCCTCTCCCTGCACACTCTGCAGTGCCCATCACCTGACTCGCACGTCCGTGTGGAGCAGCAGCTGAGGTTTCCTTGGCACATCCCCTCTGGAGCCCTGTCAGTGCATGTCAGCCAAGTGGAGCCTGGGCTGTCTTCCCCTGTGTCACAGATGTGTAGCTGTGGCACACACCTGCCCCACTGCAGCTTCATTTGCTGGCGTGAGTTGTGCTAAAGACACAGAAATGCAGATCACCAGAATTTTGGAAGCTCAAAAGTTTGGGTTCTTTTTGATGTTCTGCCTAAAGTTGTGATAGACAAGCAGCATGCAAAACTTCAGGAGCTTGTGTTTGGCAGTACCAAAGCAGACTGCATACAAGCAGTGGAGTGACCAGAATGGGCAGTATTGCCAGCCTCGCTGATAGTAATTTTTGTCTACCTTTTTCTGCAGGGGTGACAAGAAAGTGATATGCAACAAGTTCATCCAAACGGTGAGACCCAAACTCCTGTTTGACTCCATTTTCTCCAGCATATGTAGGAAAAGACAAACTTGGCCAAACTGTACTTGATCTCCAAAAGATGCAGGTAGATCCTAAGAGAATCTCTAACCTTTGAGGCATGTATTGCTCACCAAGCATCAGAGGCCTCCTAATTCCTGGGTACAACACCATAGTTAATTGTTGAACGATCAATGCAGTCTGTTACAAAACTTTGGGGACTACTTTAGGCATTAGTGGACAGAATATTTTAGGGGAATTGAAAGGGAAAACCAGGAGAGACTCAGCATCCAACTATTTTTCACAGGTTAGCAACTCTAAACCCCAAGAGTCCTTTTTAAATAAAATGTAAAGTGTGCAGAATTCAAACTGCAGTTTCCACATGCTCAAGGACCTCAGGTTTGTGATTTCAGTCAGGTTCGCTCCTTGACCACCTTCATGTTCTGCTGCTCTGGCTCTGCCTGCCTCTGTTAGAGAGCAGTCTGCCCAATTAGTGTGCCTAGGGTTGCCTTGAGGTCAGTCTGGAAAAGGCAAAGGTATTATGAATTCCTTGCACAGAAAGCCATCTGAGTAGTGCACTGACTACTTTTATGTTCAGAGGCAAAAGTCTGGCAGCTGCCTAAGGCTTTCCAGGCAAGTGCCATCAAACCAAGACACCCACGTTCTTCGTGTCACCAAGGAAGTTCTCTGCTAGGTAGCAGGAATCATCCTTCTTGTCCAAATCCCCAGGGACATAGAGCTGCTCCTGATGGAGTTGCTGGCATTTCTGTGCCAGGCTTTCTCAAGCTGTCTCTCAGGAGAAGGGCAGCCTCAGCCTGTGGGTTGAAAGCCTACATCTTAGAGCTGAGTCATGGCCCACCACTGTGGCCGCTTTTAGGGTGGCTCACGAGGCCCCCTGGCCTCTCTGCTCTCTTCTGGCTGTGGGAGGGGAGCTCTTGGAATTCTGTGGCTTGGGCAATAAGAAAGCTGCTGGTCAGCCTCTGTTTCTCTGTGGTTGAGCTTCTGCACTGATTGGTCATGACACTGGAATAGAGTGTCATGAGAAAAAGAGAGCAAGAGGGGCTTGATGTCCTTTTGTCCCTTTCCTGAACAGGGTGGTTATCACAGGTGTGGACACCTGTAGCCTCCCTGGAGAGCCTTTTCCTTGTGTACTGCTGGCTGCCCACCCCTCTGCCCACCCACAGCCTGGTGGGAGCCTGCTCGCCTCTCACAAGCTTGGATGCTGTGCACAACATGCATACAAGTTTTTGTATTTTAATGTAGCAATTCAGCAATTTTTTTTTCTCTCATTCTCTCATTTCTCCATGCCTTTTCTACCATTTCTAACAAAATAAATCCTTTATTTTTTCTTGTGCTATACGTGTGGTTTTTTACCACTGTGTCCATCTTTCTCCTGTTATTTACGAATTTTTCATGTGTTCAGTCAATATGAGACATAATTTATTGATCCCTTTCCCTCTCCTGCTACTGGGCATTCTTACACACCCAGTGATCACAGTGGCACTATTCAGCCCTGCCGGCAAGCCAGGCCTCCTGCTTGAGGGCTGGGACAAACGTGTGCAAGTGTGACTGCTTTGCAGAAGCAGTGAGCAAATTCCCACTTGTGAGGCTTTTTCCCAAGCTTTTGTTTTGTTAGACTGAAAACAAGAGTCTGCCAGATAATGAAGGAAATACACAGATTCCTGGGAAACTGTGGTAATGAAAATGGGTCTTGGTCATTGGTTGTACATCTCAATTATGAGCAGTTTGGGTACCATGGGACATTTTGTTGCCTGATTGTAGCTGTGTTTGCTGATACGAATGATCACAGTGGGGATAGAAGGTGAAATAAGTAATGAGGGTGTAACTGTATCTAAAGCAGCCCCAGGTGCTTAAGATGGGACAGAGGAGCCAGTGAGGCTGATGCTGGTGGCACAGTGACAAACACCAGCCTTCTTACTGACTGGAGTTCTGCAGGGTAAATGTAAAGGGCTTTCGTTAACTCTCTTGGCCCTCTTACAGTTGGGGTTTGTAGTTGGCTTTATTTATCCTGATCCCACCTCAGATTTTGGGAATACCTTTGGTTTGGATTTAGTAGTGTCTAATAACTATATTCCTTGTCAATGAAAAAAAATAAAGGCTATTTCTGATTCATCAAATGAAGATCCAGCGTGCAAGTATTCTCATAGCTATTAGAGAAGCTAGCAGAGTCACATTATTTTTAAGTTTTATACTTGTTGCAAAAAACCTTTTAAAACAGCCATGATTTTGTACATTCAGCCACAGCAGTGGAAAGCCACGCCCCTGTTCAGTAAGTAATGCTCTCAGAAGAGCTCCATTCTGAACAGATCTGTATCACTTTGTTGCCCTGCCTTAGCCCTCCTGAGCCCATTACTTTTCCCTAGCTCACTATTATGTAGTTTAAACTTTAGCATGCAGGGCCTCAACCCTACTGTAAGGCCTGCCAAATGCCCCATCTCTCCTGGCCTGAGTGGTATCAGTTTCATGAGCTGTCTTAGGTGGAAATGGGGCAGGAAGCTGAGTAGGATGGAGCTCCTAACCTCTCTTTTTACCTCCTCCTTGGCAGAGTGCCGTAACCTGCTTATTGTGGCCAGCGGAGAATGTCATTGTCTTTGGTCTTGCTGAAGGAAAGGTAGAGAAACTTGTTATTTGCCCGGGGTTTTTTCCATGCTGAGTTTGCCAGGGCATGCAAGCACCTGAGCTGTGCGGGTAAGAGCCATCAACATGTGGCACTGAGCACAGAATAGCAACAACGAGATTACACTGTGGACTTGAATTTTCTGATTCCCAGCTAGTCCTTGGAGGTTCTACTGGATCACTTGGTTCTTTTCCCAAGCCTTTTTAGAAATGTGGAAGTGTGATTCCAACTTTTCCACTTCTCCAACCTCTCAGAAGGCAGTGATTTCTGGTGCTGGTCATGGACTGGGAAACCTCTGGGGACGTTACGCTGGGGAAGATCCACCTTCTGCAGACAGAAGCAACATTGATCAGATTCTCTCTCTCAGGTTCGTTTAGCAAATACAAAGAACAACAAGTCTTCCACCATTTATGGGACAGATTCCTACGTGGTCTCGCTAACGTCCAAGTGAGTATGGCATTGCTTTGACTTGCCCTGCTTTGGTTTAATGCCCTACCCACTGCTGGCCTGGCATAACTGTTGCCAGTATGGGAGGCTGCCAGAGTGTCCTGCTGTCAGTTACTTGTCAAGATAATAGCATCCTGTGCTCTCCAGAAGGAATTCCTTCCTAAAGTCTGGTATCTGGTATCTGTGCCACATGGCCTGTGCAGTTTGATTGTCCCTCGGGCACAGTTCAGGATGAAAGTCTCCACGAGTTTCCTTACATACATTGATGTATTTTAATCTGTGACTTTATAAGGATTGCATTCATCAGCTTCATCTATCTAATTACAAACATTAATCAAGTTTAAGGGCTAAAAAAAGGTTAAAATATTCCACCAGATAAAACTGTGATGGGACTGTAAGTAGGAAAATACCCATAAAGTGCAATTTAAAATTTTTCTAAATTAAGATTCCATTTTAACTACTTTAGTATCCTTTACCTAAAAAAATTGAAGACATGTCATGGTCCTAGCAGTGGGATTTTCACTAAATGCTGTCATTCTGGTGACAGATATGTGATTTCTGGATTGTCACAGTGTCCACAGCATTTGTATTCTGTCCTTGAATCTTGGAATCATCAAGTACAAGACATTAACACTACAAATAATGGACTTGGGTGTGGAGTGTTTGTCCAGATGGTTTTTTCTACACTGTGTTTCTTTTATGGGTTCCCAGTGTCACAATATACAGCCTGGAGCAGTTCCAGTGCAAGGGCTGTTTGATACACTTTGCTTTAAGAACTTGTGTGCAGAGTCACTATTCCACTGAAGGTCACTCAGCCTCTCTGGTTTTTAGTAATACAGAAGGTTGGTTAATGTGATTTTACATGATAAAGATACTTAACTGGCCAGTCTCCACTCTCTGTACTTTTGTCTGCTCTGTTTTTACAGACACTGGTACAGGTACTTGATATATGTTCTTCTTGTCTTTGGGGAAGGTTCCTTTGATGAGGAATGTCAGCAGTGACCGTGGGACTGGCCCCTGTTGGCAGGGATATGAAAATAAAGGTGCAAATCTTACTGCAGCATTGCATCATCCTGTCTGTTTCTCTGCAGTTTGTCGGGGAAGGGAATCCTGTCTGGCCATGCAGATGGAACCATAGTGCGCTTCTTCTTTGATGATGAGGGCTCAGGTGAATCACAGGTATCAAAGATCCTTCTTCGATGAACAAAATTCCTGTTTGCACAGCCTGCTCCCCAGCTCGAGAGCTCTGGAAAAGAGCCAGGCTGTGGAGGGAGTGCAAGGCTGGAGAGGAACTACAAGCTGTGCTTGTTAGCAGAGGTTTTAGGAAGCATTGAAGGAGGCACAACAGTGACTAGATGCTTTGGAATACACTGAAGGTGGTGGTAAGAGGGTGGTAAGTTATGCTTTTGTGTATGAGGCATAAGGCTGTCCAGGTGTCTGAAAAGATCTGATGTTAAGTATCCAGGAGAATGATGCTTGAATAGGTAGGGTTCCAGGGAATAGCTGTTGTCATCTCCATGCTAAGCAGTGTGTAGTTATTCCCTGAATCTCAGCCTCACACTTTGTCTTTGGACACCCAGCATTCTGCTGAGCCTCCTGCTCCTCTGCCGAGAGTCTCTCTGTGCTTCAAGTTGTGGTGAAGGGAATGCTGTTCTCAGATCTCTTCCCTTCACCTGAAGCAATTTGAGCATGGCTGCTCGCTGCCGTGATATGCTGAAGGCCCATCTATACTCAGCTATGTTGGGAGTTCAATTCCACTTTGGTTAATGGTATTGTTCTTCTTACTGGTATCAAGAATCTTCTCTCACAGTTATATGAATGGCCTAGTTGATACATCACTCAGTTCTAGTTTCTGTCTTCCTGCAGACTGGGGCAAGTGGACAAAGCTGCCCTCAAGAATGGGGCTTTACAGAAGGGCCCATACTGGTCTCACTGGGATAGCTGAGTACAGAGGCCAGCTGGGGGCTGGGGCCATTCAGGTATTCAGGGTGTTTTTGTCTGTTGTAGGGTAAGTTGGTGGTGCATCCCTGTCCTCCTTATGCCCTCGCCTGGGCTTCCAACAGCATTGTGGCTGCAGGCTGTGACAAGAAGATTGTTGCTTATGGGAAGGAAGGCAGTGTGATTCAAACCTTTGACTACAGCCGGGACTTGTCAGAGAAGGAGTTCACCACTGCAGCCACCAGTCCTGGTGGCCAGTCCATTGTCATTGGAAGCTATGACAGGTACCATGTACCTGATGGGGCAGTCTCCCCTTTATAATGCTTCTTTTGTCAGCTGTACACAGTTTACACCTCTGCTCTCTCCTTTCTCTCACAGGTTACGGATTCTGAACTGGAGCCCACGCCGCAGTGCCTGGGAGGAAGGCAAACCCAAAGAAATAGCTCACCTGTACACTATCACAGCTTTGGCGTGGAAGAGGGATGGCTCACGGATCTGTGCGGTTTGTACCATCAGTCAGCAGCCCTGAGCCGTGGAGTCCCATACCAGGGACATCCCTGCAGCCTTACACGTGCTCATGCATGGAACAAAGTGGTGTGGTACGGGGAGGGCTTTGAGCAGGGTCATACTGTCACCTGGGGGTGCAGTGCAGGTAATACAGTCACACAGTGGCCTGAGGGTGCAGTGTGGGTGATGTGGTCACACAATGGCCTGGGGGTGCAGGGCGGGTGATGTGGTCACACCATGGCCTATGCAGAGGCCAAGACCTTGTGCCAGGGAACTGCTGCAGTCAGGTGTGCAGACTGCAAAGCTGTGGAACCTTGTGGCCATTGGTGTGATGGCTTGCTGGCCACAGCAGACCTCCTCTTTTCCCATAAGTATGGTGAGGTCAGCATATCTTCTCCAGAGCAGTCTCAGGAGCATTCTTTCCTCTGATCACCTGTGAGATGCAGTATAAAAATGGAACTGCTAATTACACTGTCATGGGTTTACTCTGGGTCAATTTTTCTTCACTCCTTTCATAATTGCTGTAAGCTGAGAGAAGGTTTATGCAGACAAAAGAGATTTGATGTGGGGAGAATATTTGGATTTATTACTAGCAAGATAAAAACTAAAGAACTATGTATACAACAATTCTAACTAGGCAAAAGTGCTTTGTATTTATGGAAGTACCTCTCCCCCCTTGTATCAGTTTAGGAGGAGAAGTAGTCTCTTTTCCATTTCCAGAGTTACAGGTCTTCTAAATAATTTTGCAGCAC
>JAWWLV010000018.1:189081-235403 GCA_035041135.1 Platyrinchus mystaceus | reverse complement strand
ACGAGAGACAGTCCTTGATGGACCTCTCTAGCGTGAGTCCACCTTTGGGCAACAGTTCTTCCATTCTCTGCTGTCCCCTAGGGTCACAAATTTAGCTGCACCAGCATGGATCTCTCACTGGGATCATAAATCCTACCTGGGCTGACTTACTCTAGCGTAGGTCTCTCTCTCCATGGGCCACAGATCTCCAGCAGGACTCTCTTTCATCTTAGGCCTCTCACAAAGTCACACCTTCTTCATGCACTCCTCTGCTTTGGTGTGGGCTTCTTCATGAGCTGCAGAGGAGGGTCTCCGTTCCCCAACAGTCTTCCACAGGTGGCAGGGGTTTTTAGTTTTCAGTCTCTTCCCTGTTGAAGGGAGAGAGAGGGGGAAGAGAAGGAACACTCCCCCCTCCCCCTCCGGCCTCTCTTCTCTCTCTTCCAGCTGCCAGTTTTGACCTTGGAAGCTGCACTATCTCTCTGCCTGGAATTCCTTCTGTAGTATTTCTCATCCAGGCAGTCTTCCTTTAGAGTTTTTTCTCTACTCTGTTACAGGAGAGAAGGGGCCTGGCACCCCTCGCCTGGGCCAAACTTGGCCCAGGGTGCGGGGCCCACACCCGGGCCCAACACGGCCAGCTGCTACGCTGGCTCTCCCATTTTCTTCTTCTACCTCGTGGCTCTTGCCTCTTCTGCCCCACAGGTTCTCTTCTGTTTTCTTAAATATGTAATTGGCAGAGGCATTACTAAAATTTTTGATTGGCTTCGCTCCAGAAATCCACCTAAAAAAAACTATTTTCAGCCCCAGAGGGGGCTGGTTGGCAAACCCACGACATACACTCTGTGTTTCTGTGCTATGTTTTCAGCTCAGTGTTGTCTTTCTTCTCCTTTCAGCCACTGGGCCTAGATCTGCCTTTCTCTATTAAGTTAAATAATTCTTTAAAGCTCTTAAAATTAATCTTTCTGCAAGTTTTTCCTAAACACTTAAAATATTTAGGAAAGTTGTTATTTGCAACTTTTCTCTGGTGGTTTTTGCATACTTTTGTGTTCAACAATCAAAAATCCTTGAAATATTTTCAAACCGAGAATTTTTGAACATGTGAACAAATACTTGCAGAAAAGGGAAGAGGGCTACGGGATAGGAGATCAGTGAAAGGAATGGGGATGTTATGAAGAAAGAGATACAGGTGAAAGGGGTCTGCTGGAAGGGAGGAGAAATTGGGAGGCTAGAGAAGGGACAAGTGGGAAACTGAGAAGGATAATGGGGAAAATGAGGATAAAGTTGATTTTTAACCCCTCCTCCTCCTTTCCCACATTCATGCCAGTGCTTGGTAATCTCTGTTTCTCTGAGAATGGATCAATCTTTCTGTTGTTTCAAGAAAGTCAGGGCTGATCCTCCTGCATCTGGGGGCTTGAAAAATGTTACCCAGGACAGCCAGAACTGGTGGATTTGTGTCTCACCTCTGATTCTCTTCATGTAAGCAGAGTCTGGAACATCTCTCCTTCACAGAGTTCACTGACCACACAGTGTGTTTGTGTCCTCAGGGCACGCTGTGTGGAGGAGTTGAACAGTTTGACTGCTGCCTTCGCAGAAGCATTTACAAAAATAAATTTGAAATTACATATGTGGGACCAAGCCAGGTAAGAGACTATCAAATGAGGTATGAAATTCCTAATGAAAACTGGATGCTTGCTAGAACTAGACATGTTTGGAGTTCTGCACCTTCAGTCCTTTCATGGCTACTTGTTAGGATATTCCAGGCACAGGGCCAAGGCTGGCTGGGAATTGGCTAGTATCAAAGACCATGGAGTTTATTTCCTAACTTGTGAATTTGTGTGAAGTACCTCCATGCCAAATGCAGGCTCCTGAAGTGGTTTAATTTCAACCAAATTTACCTTTTTCAAAATGAGGCAGTAAGGGTGAGCTGGCAGCGTGGGCACCCCTCTGCAGTCAGGGGAGAGAGTGCAGGACTCTCCAAGGAGATCTTGTTCTTGGGGACCTTTGTAGGCCTCCAAGTAGGCTAGTAACTTGTAAATGGCAGAAGTGAGGGTCCCACATTACTACAGCTGTCAAAGGAATGGTACGGTTTCTTTCAAAGAGCAGAGTGAAATGATGTGAGGGGACGTCTAAATATCCAAGTATCATCTGCCCAATCTTTCATGGGACAAGAAGTCTGTGTTCTCCCTGTGTGTATGGCCTTATACTGCTTTTTCTCACTTTCTCTAGGTCATCGTGAAGAACCTCTCAACAGGAACTCGAGTTGTGCTGAAATCGCAGTATGGTTATGAGATTGATGAGGTGAAGATATTAGGAAAGGACAGGTATCTGGTGGCCCATACCTCAGACACATTGCTGCTGGGTGACATCAGCTCCAACAAGCTCAGTGAGGTATTGGGAAATCTGTGGCATTTCTGGAGTGTCCAATGCTTGATTTTGTAATTCAGAGGGTATGATTTCTGCCTGGTCCTGGCCAGAGCTATGAGCCTGTCGACCTCACCCTGTGCCATTGCTTTGCAGGTGGCCTGGCAAGGATCTGGGGGTAATGAGAAGTTCTTCTTTGACAATGAGAACGTAAGTAGGATGGGACAGAATGTTCCCCATGAAGGATGAGTAAAGCTGTATGTGTGCTGGCTAGAAAAGTGTCAACTGCATTTCTGGAAAACCCCATTTCTCTGAATTTTAATGGGCTTATCCTCTCCATGCAGATCCCAGTCTGATTCCTCCCTTGTAGTTGCATTTTCCTCATGTCAGGTACAGAACAAACTCAGTGTGTGGACTGACACATTATATAAGTCGTAACCCTGAAGGAGAGAGGAACAATAAAAGCAACAGCCAGAGAGGGTGTTAGAGATACAGAATACAGCTGTCAGGGGGCAGCTTGGCTCCTGCAGGACTGATAGGTCCAGAACTAAAATCCCCAACCTTGAGGAAAAGCTGGCAGTCACAACAGGAAACCAAGGACAGCTCCTCATTCATCCCAGAGGGTTTGAATTTAGATGTGTGTTCAGCAGAGTTCTTTTCTACACCTCTCACTGGCAGGTGTGAGTCTCTACATGGCTTTTCTGTGAGAGTGTATTCCCCTCTCACTGTCAGGTCTGCATGATCTTTAATGCTGGAGAGCTGACGCTGGTGGAATATGGAAGCAATGACATGCTGGGGTCTGTCCGCACAGAGTTTGTGAACCCTCATCTTGTCAGGTAAGGGTTACACCTGCCTGTGTAGCCAGCACAGGAGTTGACTCAGGGTGAGCTCAGACATATAACCTCGGAAGTGTCCCACCGTAGAATGCAGCCCCCAGACACTGGGAGCTGAGTAACCTACTTCTGATAGTGACCAGTGGTGAGTTTAGTTGTCTGGCTATTGGTTGTCAAGTTTTAGAAGCATAAGAGCCTCTTTTCCTCTGATCCATGCTTAATGCATGGCTGTTGCTGAAGAGGGATGTCCTGTGCACATTCTCAGGCAGCTCTGCATCTGGCTGGTCCTGATACACAGCATCATCAGGGACTCAGTTGCCAGCAGTTGCCTCCTCTGTCCCTCTGAAATTCCATACCCTGTTTTCTGATTTGGGAGGAGAGTGGGTCATGGGCTGCTCAGAGGTGCAAGTGATATAACTAATCTGCTGTTGGGGACCCCTGTTCCAGAGGGGCAGCTCCTAGGGGAAAGACATGGGTCTGAAAAGTTTGTGCTCACTTGAGGCAGCTGTAGGTACTGGGCAAGAGTCACAGGTCAAGGAACTGCCAGAGGCTCCATGTGCTTGGAGGAACTGCAGGGAAGCGTGGGACAAACTGTGTGATTCAGATGTGAATTTTGAGAGTAGTGATGGTAATAGTCATCATTCCCTTCAAATTACAGTGTCCGTATCAATGAGAGGCGGCAGAGAGGCGTGGAGGAGAACAAGAGACTGGCTTACCTGATAGACATCAAGACTATAGCAACAGGTGCCTGTAACCCTCCCTCCCCTCCCCTTTATTTTGCCAGCCTTCCTGATCCCTTTGCATTTCCTGTGCCAGGTAGCATATCCCTGAGAGTCCTCTGCATATTCCCTCTCCCAAGCAGCAGATGCCTGAAGTTCCCCTTTCCATTCCTTCTGCCTGGCAGCAGCCCACTGGAGACCAGGCTGTTCTGCTTTCAGCTGTGAGGACACAGCCGTGGGTATCTGTGGCATTGGCCTAGACCCAGACTCTGTTCAGCATGGCAAGCTTGCTGTGCTGCCTGCACTGCCCATGAGCTGTGTGTGCTCACAGATAGCAGGAGAGAGTTGCTGTTGAGAGGGCATCAAGATAAAATGTCACTGCTGCCTGGTTTTCATGTCACAGTGTGTTTGCCAGGGGTTTTGCTCTAATTAGGTCCCAGGCACCTTATTCCCACTGGACAGCATTGAATTTTCAGCACTTTGGGGTACGTCAGGTACTTACACTGTTTCCTTTTCTTCCTTCCCAAGTGGACCTTGTTGGTGGCTACAGCACTGGCATGATCAGCCACGACAGCAAGATCGATTGGCTGGAGCTGAATGAAACAGGCCGCAAACTGCTCTTCAGGGACAAGAAGATGAGGGTGAGGCAGGCACCTCGGGCCATGTGGCAGGATGGTGTGTCTGGGGAGAGGTAGAGACAGACATGCCTGAATGGAGGGAGGGAGGTGAGAAACACACCTGAAGTACTCGTGATTTTTTGACTGCTCCTTTGAGACTGCTCCTTTGGCTGTGTCCAGAGTGCATGAGCTGGCAGTGTTGCATGTTTGGTCCTGAGTCATAGCTAATGCTGAACTTAGTTGCTAAACATCTTGCTTCGTCTCATCATAGCTGAAAATGAAAATCATAGATTCTTCTGCTGTACGTGTGTCTATGATATTCAAAAAGTCATGTCACTCAGGGGAAGCCTCAGGTGACTAGAAGAAGGGAAACATAGTGCCCATCTTTAAAAGGAGTGGAAAGGAGGACTGGGAACTACTGACATGGCAGCTTCACCCCTGTGCCTGGGAAGATCATGGAACAAACCCTCCTAGAAGCTGTACTAAGGCACATGGAGAATAGGGAGGGGATTCGGGTCAGCCAGCACAGCTTCACCAGGGGCATGTCCTGCCTGACCAACCCAGTGGCCTTTGATGGAGTGACTCCATCAGTGGACAAGGAAGAGGCTACAGATGTCAGTTATCTGGACTTCTATGAAGACTTTCACACGGTCCCCCACAACATCCTTCTCTCCAAACTGAAGACAGATGGATTTGGTGGGTGGACCGTTAGGTGGGCAAGGAATCTGGGTGAACGGTCACATGCAGAGGGTTGTGGTCAATGGTCAAGTAGCATCACTGACCAGCAGTGCCCTCAGGGGTCCTTATTGGGACCCATGTTATTTAATATCTTCATTAATGATGTAGATGAAGGGATTGAGTGCACCCTCAGCAGGTTTGCAGGTGACACCAAGCTGAGGGTGCAGGTGACACTCCTGAAGGACGGGGCCATCCAGAGGGACTTGGACAAGCTGCAGACCTGGGCCCATGGGAATCTCATGAGATGTAACAAGGCCAAGTGCTGGTGCTGCACATGGGCTTATCCCACAGTGTGGGCAGCAGAGGAAGGGGGGGGGATCCTGCCCCTCTGCCCCTCAGCTGAGTCCCCCCTGCAGAGCTGCCTCCAGCTCTGGGGAACAACAACACAAGGACATGAAGCTGCTGGAGAGAGTCCAGAGGAGGCCACAGAGATACTCAGAGAGCTGGAACACCTTTTCTGTGAGGAAAGGCTGAGAGAATTGGGATTGTTCATCCTGGAGAAGAGAAAAGGCTCTGGAGAGACCTCAGAGCCCCTTCCAGTGCCTAAAGGGGCTCCAAGAGAGCTGGAGAGGGACTTTGTACAAGGGCCTGGACAGACAGGACAAGGGGGAATGGCTTCCCCCTGACAGAGTGCAAGGTTAGATGGGATATTTGGAAGAAATTCTTCTCTGTGAGGGTGGTGAAGCCCTGGCACAGGTTGCCCAGAGAAGCTGTGGCTGCTCCATCCCCAGAAGTGTCCAAGACCAGGTTGAACGGGGCTTGGAGCAGCCTGTGATAGTGGAAAGCGTCCCTGCCCATGGCAAGGGGTTAGAACAAGATGATCTTTAAGGTTCCTTCCAACCCAGACTGTTCTGGGATTCTATGATTTCTCCAACCATTTTGGTACAAACTGAAACAAGGACTTTATTGTTCTCTTTTGACAGGTGTGTCATAAGACTAGCACAGTTCTGTCTTCTTTTTCTCATCTTTGCCAGATGAGGACAGTTATGACAAGGAACAGAGACATCCTATGGGACTTCTAAGTCGCAAGACATCATATATCTTTGTTACACCTTTCAAACTGTCATGTTTGTTTCTGGGCAGTATATTCTATAAATAACCAACCTCTCACCTTATTGGTAGCAGTCCTTGCAATAGGACCATGCCTGGGATGGGCAGTTCAGAGGAAGACCAAAAACTTCAGAGGAAGACCCTTCTTGGTCCCTCTGTTTCCATGAAGGACTTAAGAGCCCATCCTCCCCTTCCAGCTCTGCAGCTGAGAAGGAACTGAAGTAGCACGAGGCATATTCTGGTTTATATACATCTGTCCATGTCCTTACATGGACATGTAAGGGAGGCAGGATCTGAGCATGCTGCTTTAAATGCTGCAAGGCTTTAAAAAGGTCTTAATTCCTGGATAGAAATGTGTGTAAATAAGTATGGGATTTTAGGCTGCATGTCTTGGAGAAAGTCTGTTTCCTGATGGGTAATGTCTATTTACAAGGTGCCTGCTCAGATGTTCCTGCAATGTTTATGTGAGCTGTCAGCCCAGCCACGAGCCCAGCTGATCTGTTCTCCTCTGCCCCCTCCAGCTGCAGCTCTATGACATTGAAAGCAGCACCAAGACGACCATTCTGAACTATTGCTCCTACGTGCAGTGGGTCCCAGGCAGTGACGTGGTGGTGGCTCAGAACAGAAACAGCCTCTGCATTTGGTACAACATCGATGCTCCAGAGCGAGTCACCATGTTTCCTCTGAAGGTAAAACTTTTGAGGCTTTGATTGCCTCCTGCAGTTTCTTCTTGCTCATGTGTGTGGGGTTAGTCAGGGTGGTATGGCAGGAGGGAGACAGAAGGGAACTGCTAGTTTCTCCTGGACAGAATATGAGCTCATCACTCAGCTTTGCAGCTGACATGCCTGGCAGAAGATGGAGGCAGTTAATATAGCAAGGAGCTGCTTCATGGTTCAGTCTGCTCAGTGTGAGCTCAGTCAGCAGAACTGTGACTGGCAGCGCTGTCATTGTGCTTCCCTCCCATCCCTGCTACCCCATGTACTTCAGGAGAACACAGGAATATTGACAGCTGATACTCTTTCCAGGGGGATATCGTAGACTTGGAACGGAATGATGGAAAGACTGAAGTGATAGTATCTGAAGGGGTGAACACTGTGTCGTACACCCTGGATGAAGGCCTCATAGAGTTTGGAACTGCTGTTGATGATGGGGATTATCACAGGTAAGGGCTACGTACACCAATGGGAATGGCAGGTAGCTCACGTCACATACCACACACCTATCGGTAATCCATGAGTGGCAGCAGCACAGCTTTCCATACAGAGTTGAACTCCAGGCTCTGAGCATGATGTTGGTGCCACGTCTGGCTATAAAGAACGTCAGAGTCCTTCAGGAGTATATATTCGGTATTTACCTTCTCACAGCTTGGTGGTTTCAAACTCAGGGAGAGACTGATCCCATAGACACTGACAGGGATTTGCTGAAGGCAGTTGTCAGTTAATTGCAGTGAATAAGTGTGTCTCCAGAGCAGCCAGATGTGAAGTGGTGCTTGGGTGCTTCTATTGCTGCCTTTCCAGGGATGGTGGCAGTGTCACGGAAACAGCCAGAAGCTGTGCAGATTAAAAACTGACTGCCTGAAGCAGTGATGGCAGCCACCTGGGCCTTGCTGACACTGTTATATGGCTTCTAAAAGTGATCAGGGGAGAAAACTTCATGTGTTTCTAGCACTGTTACTGCTTGAGAGACTTCTTCACCAGGGACTTGCATCAGACACAACATTTTGGACTTGTCCCACACTGCTACAGCCTTCTGATGATCATCTGTCTTAAGTACTTTAGCCCAGGTAGGGATCACCTAGGTCTCTAAATTTTCCCCTGCTCTGTCAGGCCCTGTGTTACACTGTCCTCTTCAGAACTGAGCACACCCAGCTTGATTTGTCTTCAGTGCAGCTGCAGTTACGAAGCTCCTGTCTCAGCCTGGGATTTTTGTCAGAGAGCTCTTCTGTAACTGAAAGTCTGCAACTCTCTCTGTCTCAAGGGCTACTGCATTTTTGGAGACACTGGAAATGTCCACAGAGACTGAAGCCATGTGGAAGACTCTCAGCAGACTGGCTTTGGAAGCGAGACAGCTGCACATTGCAGAGAGGTACATCACATGTTCCTGGCTTAAACACTCTCTTTGCTGAATCCCTCATAGAAACCAGGGTCCAACTAAAGATGTGGTTCTGTGTGTGGCCTGGAAGATCTCCTGGAAGATCTTCTCTCCTGTGTTGGAGACTTAAGTGTTCTCTATGCCAGGCCATGACTTGCCCTTTCATCCCAGACAGTAATGCCAGAACAGAGAGCGGGGAGATGTCACTCTGTATCAAAAATTTTTGTTGATGTATATAAAGCAGTGTATAGCAAGGCCTCAGGGAGCTGTCAGAGATGGACAAACTTGAGGCAGCTCTGAAGCCTGCAGAGGTGAAACATGAGCCTTGGTCATGCCCATGGATTCTCCCATGGAGCAGGGCTAGAGGGCACATCTGAACATGAGTCTTGACAAAATCCTTCTCTTGAAGCAGGGGTACCCCACCTCTCTCTGAGTCTGCTGCCCAAGTTCTGATTTTGTTTTCTTGGACCAAAAGTGGGCAACAAAACCCAGTTACTGAGTAACTTTTTTGTCTTTCCAGGTGCTTTGCAGCTCTGGGAAATATGGCAAAGGCTCGATTTCTGCATGAAACCAATGCCATTGCTGACAGAGCAGCTCAAGAGCACGTAAGTCAAACTTTTCCTTCTCTCTAGGGCCGCAGTTTTCCTGAAAACACTCGCATGCACATTGTCTTCTGTGTCCATGCTCCCCAGTGTCATGCTAAAGTCTAGTACCTGGTCATATAGAAACTGCTGACATCCTTCATCCATGCCTGCCAGGTCCCTCTCAGAGCTGGCCATTTCGTACTGCTCCTGGCTTGTCACTGCTGGGATTCTCAGCTGTCTTTCATTTCTGTAATGACCCAGCCCCCACCTGCACTGCAGTCCCCTCCATGTTCCATTCCAGAGTCTGCTCTTTCCCTCAGCAAACTGAGCTCGCTGCTGTTGTCTGCAGGGTGGGGATGGCACGGACTATTACCTGGTGCGGGCCCGCTTGGCCATGCTAGACAAGAACTACAAGCTGGCCGAGATGATCTTCCTGGAACAAGTGAGTAAAGGAACAAGGAGTACAAAAGATTTAATTTATTTCCGAGCAGAGGGGCTTGTGTCCTGCTCTGTAAGAGGTACAGAAGACTTTGCTTGTTTTTGCAGTTTTTGCCATGAAGTAGAAGGAGGTATTCCTTTTTCTAAGGTGTAGGATTACCCTGAGGTGCATGAGGAGGGTGAGGGAGGATGTATATCCATATAAAGGAGATGGTACAATTTTTCCAGTGTTTTCTGCGCATCTAATCCTGCCCACTTGGAGAGCTCCGTGTGTCTGCTCCTAACCTGGATCCTTTGCTTTGTGACACAGAATGCCACGGAGGAGGCCATGGACATGTACCAGGAGCTGCACATGTGGGATGAATGCATTGTGGTGGCCAAGGCCAAGGTACAGAATGTTGCTGCACTGGGCTGTGGGCTGAGCTTGCTTGGTAAATCTTCTGTTTGGGAGTCCATTTAGGTCTGGGTTCTCTTCACCTGCCCTAACTGGCTTTTGCTTAGAAGGGCTCCAAGTAGAAGGAGAGGTTGCACTGGTGTAAGTACAGACCTGGGTGAATAATGAGGGAGAGAAGCTACTGAAATTGGTTTAGGAGTATCTGTGGCTTCAAAAAAGAATAGATAGTGTCATGGTACAAAGGCACTATCGTATTGTGGTTTCTGCTAACTGGGTAGCAAGAGGCCAGGTGGTATGACCAGGTGTTCAGAGCCTGCAGGACAAGCTGGACAGCATCTCCCCTTGCCCAGATCAGCCAGTGCTGCATTTCTCCTCAGGGACACCCAATGCTGGAGAAGTTGTGTCGGGGTTACTACCAGTGGCTGCTGGATACCCAGCAGGAAGAGAAGGCTGGAGAGGTCCAAGAGGGACAGGGTGACTACCTGGCAGCCATCAGCTTATATCTGCGGGCAGGGCTGCCAGCCAAAGCAGCACGGCTGGCCATGAGTAGGGATGAGCTGCTCACCAATGAGGATGTCATTGATAGGATCTCCACGGCACTGATCAGAGGGGAACTGTATGAACAGGTGAGTGGCCCTTCCCACTGGCCTTCCTTCTTAGGGGCATCAGGGACTGTACCCCGTCTTCTGCATCTGTGAGACATGGGGGGACTGGAAGGCAGCGGAACTAATTCTCTGTTGATAAGTTTGCAGTTAACATTTATGAGGAAATCCTCACTGCATCCATTGTACATGGGTGAGGTCTAGAATTAGCGTTACTGATCAGGAAAAAAATTGCATCTCATGGGCAACGTGTCTCCAGAATATCCTCTGAACATTAGTAATTGTCAGGGAGGCCCCTGGGAAGATGGGAACCAACAGGAACGGAGTTGTGAATCAAACAGAAAACTTGATATCACTGTGGAAATGTCAGTGCTTCCTCATAGCAGAATAACAAATGATGGGGTAAGGATAATCTAAATGGAAAAACTAAGGGAGGAAAACAAAGGAGGTTGAAGACTATCTATAGGGCCATAAATATAAAGAAGGGATGTGATTATTCTCTGTGTCTAATAACACCAAAAATTGGTAACTGCTTATTATTAGGTAACAGTTTTAAAACCAAAAAGTGTTTTTCCCACAGCACATAATCATGTTAATGTAAGAAAACAGTGCTGAGTCTGCCCAGTGTACAGCTCAGTATCCTGGCTAACGCCTCTGGCAGTACTTAAGAAAGGAAAATAAAGAACAGAGCAGCCAAAATACAAGGTGGCACTTCCTCTAGTGTGCTTTCATGCGGTCCAGCCGTTTGCAGGCTACAGCGTACCTGAACATTTTTATTTTTACTTTTATGTTTAAGAACTGATAGATTTTACTTTCATGAGCTTGTCAAATTATTGCTTGAACCACCTGTACTTTTTGAGCTACAGTTTTGGCTATGAGTTGAATTATATGTAGTGGGAAAAAAACCCAGTGTTTTTTACTGGCCTGTTTTATGTGTCCTGTGCAAATTACATTTCTTCAGTCTCAATTTACCTCCAGTATTTCTGACCATTTCATTTGGACCCAAGAGAACTTAGTGCTTTTCCAAACCTGTCACCTTTTCTTAAGCCTTCAGTTGAAAGAATAACTGTGGAGCTTGTAGCTACTGGATGTCTGGTTACCAAAAGTATAAATGGTCCAAAAGTGATTAGATGAATCATGGAGGTAGAGTCTGTCAAAAGCCATTAAATATGGTGTTGTGAGGGCATCACAACACAAACTCAGGAAGCGTCTACTGTGCAGGCTGTCAGAGATGGACAGATATAACGGGGAAAGGGTGCTGTATAGTCACTGTGTTATTACAGTCTTTCTCTAGAGGTGTGCTCTTGCCACCATTCCAATACTAAAGTGGATGAGCCTCTGGTCTGCCAGGATGTCTGTGCTGGGGTCAACTGGGAGAGAGGACAATGGTCTCAGCACCCATGCTCTTTCCTAGAAGTTCCTTAATCCTCATGCTCTTATTCAGTGGGCAAGGCAAAGCTGGTGGGGGAGTCTGTGTGGCAGGACTGACAAGCTCTGTGTGTGGGACCGGTAGGGTACGAAGGTGTGGGAAGGTAATGGCTCTGGAAACCGGCAGCTTGTATTTGTCATTAGGCTGGAGACCTGTTCGAGAAGGTCAGGAACCTGCGGAAGGCTCTGGAATGCTATGGCAAGGGCAGTGCCTTCCTGAAAGGTACTGTGCTCAATATGTTCCTCCCCTCCATCTCCAGCAGGAGCCTGGGTACTCTGGCCTGGTGGCAACATGAACTATTGCCCTGGGGCCCAGAGATGCCTGAATGCGCTGAGGCTTCCACCTATCATCTCTTCACTATGTGTATTCTCACATAGTTGTACTTGCACATGCAGTCCCAGAACAGTGTCCTGTTCCCAAGCCTTTGACCATGCTGATTGCACCAGCATGGATTTGGTCCAGCTCTCCACAGGGTCCAGGTTCCTGGGTAACCCATTGGAGCTGGAGTGGCGTAGACAGTCATCATTCCCCTCCCTCTCTGCCCCATCCAAGGCCCATGTTTGCCCTGCAGTTCTGTTTCCTTGCTGGCCTGAGGATGACAGCTCTCCTGTCCCCTTACAGCCGTGGAGCTGGCTCGCCTGGCATTCCCCGCAGAAGTTGTGAAGCTGGAGGAGGCCTGGGGAGACCATCTGGTGCAGCAGAAACAGCTGGATGCTGCTATTAACCATTACATCGAAGCCAGGTGGGGGCAGGGGAAGGCTATAGAAGCAGCAGGATACTGGCAGGGTATGAAGTTGATATTGTTTGCCTCTATTAGCAGGGGGTTTGCCTGACTGAGCCCCCACCATGCAGCTTTGTAGTGCCCCCAGTGCTTGTGTGTAGTCTCTGCTGGCACCAGCCATGGATACCTTCCCACATCTCTTCCAAGGTCTTTCAGCCCTGATTACTCGTCCCTGCTGTCCTAATTTGTTCATCCCCCTTAGCACTGCCACTTACTCAGATCCTTTGTGCTGCTCTGACCCAGGAAGTTGAATCAAGCAGCAGAGCACTCTGGTCTCCCTGGCAGAGTGCAGATGAAAGAGGTGGCTGCTGCCTGGCTCTAAAGAGTAATGGGTTTGATACTAGGTGCTCAGTTAAGGCCATCGAGGCAGCCTTGGGAGCCCGGCAGTGGAAGAAGGCCATCTACATTTTGGACTTGCAGGACAAACAGACAGCAGCCAAATATTACCTCAAGATTGCCGAGCACTATGCAGCTTTACAGGAGTATCAGGTGAGGACACAGACCACAGTTACCAGTGCTCCGTGTGTCCCTTGGGAATGCTGAGTGTGGTCTTTCCTAGCAGGTTGCAGAGGAGCTGTACATCAAAGGAGGCCAGACTAAGGATGCCATTGACATGTACACACAGGCTGGGCTCTGGGAACAGGCTCACAAGGTAGAGTCAGAAGCCAAAGCTTCTGGGGACCCCACCCCACTTGGTGAGGTGTGTCTTCCGTCAGGAGGTGCTGGTGCACAAGGTACCACCACCTGATCAACCAGCACTCTTCCCAAAGGATGCGTGCAAGGCCATCCAGTAGCCAGCAAGAAATCTGTTCCCAGTATTCACATGCTGACCTTCTCTGTCTCACAGCCCCATGTGGGTGCACCTGTGACACAAATGGCCCTCTCCAGGAGCTGGTCCTATGTGCTTTGATCACAGTGACAAGTGACTACCCATTCTCTGCAGAGCATATAGCATGGATACCTGTTTGTCAGATGGGAGGAAATTGGTTTTCCCCTTCTCCTTCACTGCCATATGTCAGGAAATTGCTGTGCAGTGTATTCCCTGTGTGTTCCTTTTGGCAGCTGGCAATCAAGTGTATGAGCCAGGAGGACGTGACTGTGCTGTACATAACTCAGGCCCAGGAGATGGAGAAGCAGGGCAAGTACAAAGAAGCAGAGAGGTGAGTGTCTTCCTTGGTACCTGTCTAAGACTGAGCCCTGAAAAAAATGGCTGTAAGGAGGAGGAGCCCTTTCCCAGGCTTGGAGTAGAATTTGGGACTGGGGTTTGGAAAGACCAGAGGAACTCTCTCCACACATAGAAACCTGATATTTCAGGATGCAGAGAGATTTCAGGGACTGTTCATGTCCTTGGCTGAGCCATTTGGATGTGCTTGTATTCCCAGGCTGTACATCACTGTGAATGAACCTGATTTGGCCATCACCATGTACAAGAAGTGTAAGATGTACGATGAGATGATTTGCCTAGTAGCCAAGTACCACAAGGACTTACTTGGAGATACTCACCTGCACCTGGGCAAGGTGAGTGCATCTCAAGGCAGGGGATCAGCTAGGCCAAGTCCAGGCAAGAGTATCACAACCTCATTGCCTCTGACTGCAGGAGCTGGAAGCAGAAGGGCGCTTGCAGGAGGCTGAGTACCACTACCTGGAAGCCAAGGACTGGAAGGCTACAGTGAACATGTACAGAGTGAATGACATGTGGGAAGAGGCGTACAGGGTAATGATCATTCAGAGTTCCCCACCTGTGCAGGGGTCAGACTCTGGCTGCAGGATCCTGGTGGGAACTGCTTTGTGTCTCTTCACTGCAAGATCAGAACCCTACCCAGCCTCAGCACTGCCCCAGCCCTGGAGGTCTGGGGGCCTCCTGCTCTGCAGCATTGAAGCCCAAAAGCAGGGCTTGACCCTGGGCTCTCTGCAGCAGTGCCTCTCTCCAGGCACTGCTCTGCCCCTGACCACTGCATCTCCTTGTACCTCAGAGGTGTCGTTCTGGCTGCAGCCGCCCCCAGCACGTTCCCCTCGGTGTGGACATGGAGTGTGCCTGCTGCCCAAACAGTGGTGTGGGCTGTGCTGAGAAGGCAGCTGCTATTCTGCTCTGCCCTATATGCCTTTGTCTCACTCTCCCACTCACCAGTCCAGTGGTGGCCACAGAAGGGTTCCTCAGGAGGGAAGAGATGGTTTTGGTGCTCTCTCCTGCCAACAAGCATCACATGAGAGAGGCTCAGTCTGCTGAAGGTGAAATCGATGCACTGGGCTCTTCCTTTTCTTTGGACAGGTGGCCAAGGCACATGGGGGAGCAAACTCCCATAAGCACGTGGCCTATTTGTGGGCGAAGAGCCTGGGTGGAGAGGCAGCTGTGAAACTCCTCAGCAGATTTGGGCTTCTGGAAATGGCCATTGACCATGCAACTGACAGTGGGTATGCAGGTGCCTCTGCCCAGCTCTTCCCTGCCCTCTGCCTGACCTGAGGAAAAATGGGTGGCCCAAGATGGGCAGTCCATGGTAGCTGCAGGGCCAGGATATGGCATGTCTTCTCACTCCACTGTACTTCACACAGGCATTCCACTCCCTTGACACATCCCACTTCCCATACTCATGTCAGTCTCTCAAATGCCAAGTCTGAGCTGTGCAGGCAAAAGAAGTTTGCTCCTTAACCTCAGCAGGAGGGGCCTTGTGGGAGCCTTTGAGCATAAGAGGAGGTATTCCTCATGTCACCATAAGTAACTGCCACAAGAATTTTGGCCCTGCTCTCCACCTGGCCAGGTGTCTGCCTGCATGGCCATTCCCTGCTGCTCTCCCCCAAGCCCACACATCTCTCAGCTCCTGCGAGTCTTGTCACCTCCCTTTAGGATGGAACCAAAGGTCTCAGGCGCTAAAAGCAGGTGTGAAGGAGTTGAATTTCCTCAGTGGGGGCTCTAAAAGCTCCTATTCTGGGCAGCAGCAGGTGGAACAGGCAGTGTCCATTCACTTGGGACTCTCTCCTCTCCCAGTGTCTTGTGCTCTACTTGATGTCTTGCTCTTGATTAAGGCATACCCTCAGAGCACAGAGTCCTGCCTCACCCCATTTTCTCTTTCATTGCAGGGTCTTCGAATTTGCTTTTGAACTGGCCCGCCTCTCCATGAAGCAGAAGATGCCAGACATCCATCTAAAGTATGCCATGTTCCTAGAAGATGAGGTAATTTCCCCCTTGGAATAGGTGGGAGTTCTCTGGTCCCTCAGATAACTGAGCAGTTGTCCCTGGACTGCTGCAGCTGGCACAGTTCTGGCTGCAGTCACTGCACATCCAAAGGGCTCCACAATGACAACCCCAAGCTCCACAAACATCTTTGCTTCATAAACCCTCCCTGCCTCATGGTAAGTAGAAGAGGTCATGTAATTGTATCAGGACAGGAAGGGCATGCAAGCAAATTCCTTCCTTTCTCCTAGGGCAAATTTGAGGAGGCTGAAGGAGAATTTATTAAAGCTGGGAAACCCAAAGAAGCCGTGCTGATGTATGTGTCCTTCCACATCCTGGCCTACTGCATCTGCTCTCCGCACGTGATGCCAGCCTAGGTGCCTCTCCAGCATCGGGCTGCTCCGTGTCATCCCCCTTGTTGCATCTCATGGTGGTTCCCCCAGGTTTGTGCATAACCAGGACTGGGACGCGGCGCAGAGAGTGGCTGAGGCCCATGACCCAGACAGCGTGGCTGATGTGCTTGTTGGACAGGCACAGTTTGCCTTTGAGCAGAGAGAGTTTCAGAAGGCAGAGGCCTTCCTCCTGCGAGCACAGAGACCTGAGCTGGCCATAAAGTACTACAAGGTGAGTGTAGTCTGTAACAACATCATTGCCTTCCTCACTGGACAAGAAAGTAGTTTGGATGGAGGAGTGAAATCCACCTCCCAGCTCTCCCTGTCAGCTTAGTAGCCAAAGAAAAACCATTTACTCCAGGGGTTCCTAGAGGAACTTATTTCTGGCCTGAAGACTGAACCAGTTGATTTCACAGCATAGCTTTGCTCTCTCACAGTTCCTAGAAGAGGTGTCCTGCCAGAATATGGGTGGTCCTCGGGTAGCACAAGTGGGTGCACTTGATGTCTAAGCACCCATTCCACAGAGATAGCTGGAATGGATGAACATGTTCCCCTGAGGTACTTTGGATGAGTGGATAGACATAGGTACCATTTTGGGGGAAGAAAGAATTGGATGGTGCTGCTGTGGTTGTTTCTTCCAGTGGGTTCTCTGGTAAGATGACATAAGGAGCTAGATACGTTATGTAATACAGAAGTGTGGGGGATCCTGGTGAAATGGTGAAAACTTCTCCCCATTGTGCTTGTGCAGGAGGCCAGCATGTGGAGCGAGGCCCTGCGGATCTGCAAGGAATACATGCCTAGTCGGCTGGGAGAGCTACAGGAGGAGTGTGGCAGGGAAGCTGGCAAGAAGGGCTCTAGGTAAGGGATGTTGTAGTCAGGCTGCAGGAAACAGCCAGGTAGCTCTTCCTCGTGCTGATGCCTTACAGCCTGATGGGATCCCTGATGGGAAACCTGGTCCCGTTGTTTCCCTCTTGAGGGCTCTAGACTTCTTACTGCAGAGGTTTCCTATCATCCTTCCTCCCTGCTCTGGAGGCTTATTGCTGCTGTTTAAGGTCTCCCAGATGGCCTCTTGCCACATAGATACCTCCACAGTGTCCAGTCCTGCCAGTGCATCTCCCAGGGGTCCTCAGTCAGTTCTCAGCACTCTGTGCACTCTGCCACATGCTCCATTCTTTTCTGAGGTCCCTGGCTTACCTGTGCCATGCGCCTCCCTGCCCACACCCTACACGCTGTCTAGAATATCTCTGGCAGCATCCCAGCCCTGCTCACAGCCTGCATTCCTTCCTGCAGCGGAACCGAAGGGCTGCTGGAGCAGGCCCGGGAGTGGGAGCAGACTGGGGAATACGCCAGGGCAGTGGACTGCTACCTGAAGGTGCGGGATCCCAGCAACAGTGTCCTGGTGGAGAAGTGCTTGCTGAAGGTACCATCAGGGCCTATGATTCCCTTCACTTGCTCTGCTGCCTGGGAGCTCTCCCACAACCTGAGAGCACCTTAGAGATCCCAGTCACTGCAGGGCTGAAAGCCTTCCTAGCTGTTCTCTTGAGCCATGATGGGCTGTGCTTACCCTGCACAGTGCTGACCCCCTTGTTCTGGCACCACTGCCTGTGGCAGGCCAGTGCCTGTCTGTGTGCCCACAGCTCCCTGCACTGAAGAGCTGTACTTTATGCCTCAGCCCTTGCTATAGGAGCACCTTCTTGCTCTGTCCCACCACTTTCTGTTGTGCTCTTGTTCATACTTCTCACTCACATCTATGTCCTTGTACCAACTTCAATTATGTCCTTGTTTGATCTTCTCCTGTGTGTGAAAGTAGCTGGGCTTTGCTCCTCTGACTTGCTGAAGTGAGCTGCCATTTCTTCTCCCCTTCCCCATAGTTCAGGTGCTCCCAACTCTCAGTCTTTTAGCTGGGACTGAGAACTTACCCACTTTATCCCACTCTCCCATAGCTTTTATCATTTGTGCTGCTGACAATTTCTCTTCACAGGCTGCTGAGTTGGCTGTGAAATTCTTGGGTCAGTCACAGAGCATGGAGGTGACACGGACTGTGGCTCCTCAGCTGGTGGCCATGAAGAAATACAGCATGGTGAGGGCTGGCTCCTGCCCCCAAACTGCTGGAGAAGTAGTGACTGACATAGGAAGGGAGAGCTCTACCCACGGAAGGAGGCCAAGTCACATCCTGGGGTGATGGGTGGATGGCTCTATCCAGAGTTAGGCAGTGCAGAGTCTTGAAGGAGGATGAAGGAGGGGAAAGAATGAAGTCCTGGAATAGTGTGAGAGATGCAGGCCTTGGGAGGAGGCAGGAAGGAGAGGAGCGGGTTATCTTTTGGGAAGAGACTTTCTGTTGTGGCTGTGTGCTGGTCAGCACCAGCTTCAGCCTGGAATGCATGGACTGTCTCCCATGGGACTATCTCTGACCCTCCAGGCAGCTGAACTCTACCTAAACTTGGACCTCATCCGAGAAGCTATTGATGCCTTCATTGAAGGGGAGGAATGGAGCAAAGCCAAGCATGTGGCCAAGGAGTTGGACCCCAGGTATGTCCTGAACTTTGCAAATTATACTCTTTCTGCTCACTCTCTCACTCCCAGATGATCCCTTGTCCTGTCTTTTCCTGTCCTGCTGTCCCCAGCTTCCCTGAATTCTCTCCACAGTGGCCTTCCCAGGCTCAACAGGGCACATTTTCCACAGCTACCCTTCCCAAGCCATTTACCATTCTGACACTTTCCTATCATCACACATCCCATGTTTTATCCCTACCCTATATCCCTTTCCCTTGTCATAAGCCTGTGCATGCAGTTTCTTCCAAAAGCCCTGTGATCCCTTGTTCTCATCACACATTATACTGTGAAGAGCTGCCTTGGCCCTTTCCTCCCCCTTCTACCTGTGTGCCAGCAACCCACCAGCAAGACACAGCACAGCTGGAAGTCTTCTGATTCCAAAGCTGGATCCAGCCTCTGCACTGATGCAAGGTACAAGGATTCTTTCTACCCACAGATCAGAGGAGTATGTGGACCAGTGTTATAAGGAGTATTTAAAGAAGCAAGGAAAGGTGGATTCGGTACGTATTTAGGATGTCTTGCAGGCTAAGGAGTGATGTCAGGACCTGTGCAGATCCTCGAGGCCTTTCTCATGGGTCTTTTGCCTGACTATGCCCATGGGTGAGAAATCTGTATGTGCCTGTGAGCCATGGCTATTGCATACCAGACCATGGAATCACAGAAGGCTTTGGGTGGGAAGGGACCTTAATGCTCATCTCATTCCACCTCCCTGCCATGGGCAGGGACACCTTCCCCTAGACCAGGTTGCTCCAGGCACACATTGCTGGATCATGTCCAATCTTTTGCCCACCAATACCCCCCAAGTCCTTCTCCTCTGGGCTGCTCTCAGCCGTTCTCCACCCAGGCTGTATCTGTGTGCGGGGTTGCTCTGACCCAGGTGCAACACCTTCACTTGGCCTTGTTGACCTTCATGAGGTTTGCGCAGGCCCACCTCTGCAGCCTGTCCAGATCTCTCTGGACAGCAGATGGGTCACGCTGGCTCTGTAAGTTCATGCCATGGAGAGGGAGGGACTGTGTGTCTGGGAAAAAAAGACACAGTTGAGCTGATGCCTGCCTGGATGTGAGTAGGAAGCCTGGTCTGCACAGTGCATTTACAGTTGTTTCCATCCCCAGCTGGTGGGAATCGATGTCATGGCTGCTCTGGATATATATGCGAAGCAGGAGCAGTGGGAGAAGTGCCTGGAAGTTGCAGCTAAGCAGGTGAGTGCCTGTGTGAGCCCTCAGGGACAGGCCTAGGGCCCTAGCACCTTGGAGCAGGGACAGCTGGAGTGGGTGGGCAGTGGGTGGTATGGAAGCATCACTGTTCCCATCGTGGCCAGCCAGTCTGAGTGGGGAAGTGTTAGAACCCAGAAGCATATTGTGTTTAAATTTTGTGATTAATGGAGCATTGGAAGAAGTTAAATGATTTGTTTGGACTGGAAGTAATTGGTACCATGGAAACAGAGGATATGTAGAAGAAAACCTTCTTTCTTCATGTTCTGGAGAGCCCTGGTGTCAGTTAGAATGAGACATCTTTGTCAAGAAAGCAAATTCAACATTTTTTCAGTTTTTCTGACCTAAAAGTAACAAAAGTACCTGAGCAGGGTAATAAAAATGAAAAAAAGCAAAATGAAACTGTTTTACAGTACTCTTCCATGTCAGTAACAGGAGGAGAAAGCTCTCAATTACCACAATCTCCTTCAAGGGATGGTTTGCATTCAGTGGCTATTGATTGGTGATTGATTAGTTATTGATTCAATGGTTGTTGATAATGGAGATATAACCAAAGGGAGGTGTTGATTCTTGGGAATGAGGTATTGGTTCAGACTGAATAACAGAGCAGCCCTGGCAACGGTAACTGCCATTAGTGGAGACACCACAGTTTATCACTTGGGCCAGCACTGATGCCTTGGAAAAGCACTGGGAATGTCTGCAACTGTGGTTCCAGCAACCTGAGTTTGGATTCTGCTAGAGCCAACTTGATTTCGCTTAGACTTGGGCTTCTCTGTGATGCAGATGGTCTCTATTGTAATCGTTGTTCTCTTGGAGGCTCCTGTACTGATGTTCTGTTTATCAAGAGCCACAGGTGTAGATCTTCGTCCGCAAAAAATAACTGCACACTCCATTCCCTGGGAAAGGCTCTGTCAGGTTATTGTTGGCCAGGCACCCCATGGTCACACTGAGCCCAAGGAGATGTTGGTCTGTTTGTGCCTCTTAGGAGCATTAGCACCACCCTGCTCTATAACCCGTTCAGAATATGATCACTTTGACTCAGCTGATCTACAGTGATTGTACAGCAATAATGTTACCTTTATCAAAACAGCTCACATACCAGACTGAATCTTTATCCCAAGCTGTGCTGAGCCTGGGTGTTCAAGTTCTAGACATCTACTGGGGCACTGGTCTCTCTTCTGCACAATAAACTTGCTTCCATTGCTCAGTTCTTAACAGGGTTGCACATTTTGTGCCATTTTCTTCCTTCTTACTATATTTAAGCCTGTGTGAAGCAGGTCTTTCCTCACTTAATTTCTGTGAGGCCAAGAGCAGTCCTCAGAAGTGTCTGTGGGGTCAGCACAAGTATGAGCAGTGCTCCAAGGATAGCTGGAGTCCTGGAGCTGTGACATCCTGTGGAAAATGGACTAGAGCAGCCTTGTAAATTACAAACATCTCCACCAAGGGTTTTAGATAATTCTTCACTAGACTTAGGGCTGGCTTACAGTCAGTACCCATGGTGTACCATGCAGCACATAGAGTGCTGCATCCTTCAGGTGTTTGGCAGTATTTCTTTGGCAAGTGCTGAACAGCTGGAAAACAGCTATATTTGCATGTGGGGGGGATCAGCCCAGCACCAGCTAGACAGGATTAAGGTGTTAGTAGGGTCCAAATCAAAACCCAGATGTGGGCAGTCTGGCTCTGATTACCTGTCTCGCCCTTTGGGACTCAGGTTTGTGGGTGGGTGCACACACGGCTGAATCCATCTCCACCAAGCAACAAGTCTTCAGTTCACAAGTCTTATGCTGCTGCTTTCTGTGTGTCTTCTCCAGAACTACAAGGTCCTGCACAAGTACGTCGCTCTGTATGCAACACACCTGATCCGGGAGGGCAGCTGGGATAAGGCCCTGCGCCTGTATGTCCACCATGGAGCACCTGCCAATCCACAGGTAATGAGGACAGCACAACATCCCAGTGTGAGCTGCCCCAGTGTGCTGGGATCTGCCACCTGAGTCAGGCTTCCAGTTAGAACTGGGACTGCCAACTGTTCAGCATGTCCAAGTCACTCCAGCCCTGTGGTGGATTCTTCCAGAAGGCTAAAGGCAATCTTCTGGCACATTCTCGACTTGAAGCAGCAGGGGGAGTTGAGTGTTCGTGTTTGTTTTGAACACTTTGAGCATCAAGTTCAGAAGGAAAGGAACCATTTGCCTCTGGGAGAGCACTGGCTGCAGGAAGCATCCTTCCATCCTTCCCATTCCCTGCCTTGTCCCCAGCACTCCTTGCAGCCAGCAACCTGCAACACTGCCACACCAGGAGCCATTCCCTCAGTCTGTGCCTGGCAGCAGGAGAGCTCCAGAGACACTGACTCCTGGTCTGGCTCCTTCCACACTTCTCTATTTGTTGCAGAATTTCAACATTTACAAGCGTCTCTTTGTGGAGATGGTGAATGCCTCTGGCATGAACTGTGCTGAGGCGTACTCCAGCTGGGCTGACCTGCGGGATGTGCTCCTCAATCTGGTGAGTGTGGCCATGGCCACTGCTGCCCATTCAACTCCAGCCCTGGGGACTTCTGATGGGACAGGAAGAAGAATCGGTCTCTTGCCACGTGGCAAGGGCAGTGTTTTTAGAACACAAGCCCAGGGGAAAGAGATGGCAGTGTGGACAGTAGGACAACAACAGGATCCTGTGAAATGGACATGGCTGAGCAAGAGAAGGCAGAGAAGAAGGTGACCCTGCACTCAAGAAGTGGGTCTGGACACTGACCCTTGCAGAGCTCTCTGTGTCACTGCAACATGGGAGCCTGTCATGACACGTCCACTTCTTGTTCTGCACCCACATTCACCAGGCTGCGTGGGGAAAGCAGTTTGCTACTGAGCCTGGAAAATACAAGTCTTCCCCATCTTCCCAAGGATGCTTAGAGCCTTCTGCTCCTCATTCTTGTCCCAGAACACTTGAACATGAGCCAGAGCTCATCTCTGTTTCTGTCCCACAGATACCCACCTCTAGCACAAACAAAATCAACAAATCCCCCTTTGTCCATCCAGACTCACCCCTGCTTCCAGTGCTGGCTGTTGTTGCAGTACTCTTGACTATCCCTGGCTCCCACAGCCTCCTTCCTTCAGCATGCTGTGGGACGCAGAGCATCCAAGGCTCAGCCCTTTTCCAGTTCTAGAGGTGCCTGAATATTTCAGATCCCTCTCTCCCTGGGCTTCCCTGGTCTCAAGTGGATAAAGAATGCCCTTGTGCTCTCATGCCCTCAGTTACTCTCGTTTTCTCTTCTCAGTGTGAGAACTTAGTGAAGTCCAGCGAGGCAAACACTCCAGCACACGAGGAGTTCGAGAGGATGCTGCTGATCTCCCACTACTGCGCCACCCGCTCTGCTGCACAGGGCCTGAAGCAGCTGGTGAGGCTTTGAAGTTCCTTTGCCAGGTCACCACCCTGAGTGGGGAACCCTGAGGGGATGTGCAGGACCACAATATTTAGCAGCCTTCCTGCTGAAGTTTTAATCCATGTGGGATTGTGGAATTGTGCTAGAGGTCTGTATCAGTGTGGGTCTGGAGCTGTGATGGAAAAGGCTGTGAAAAGGAAAGGGTGCCACAGCTAGGACCCCGGTGAAAGTCACAGGAGAGACTTGCGCTTCCCCATGGCTGTTTGTGTGGATATTGGGAGTCCAGAACCATGTCAGACAGCAAGAGCCAAGTCTGTACAGACCCCCACAGCTATGGAATGTTGAGGTGCTGGGCGGTATATTTGGGACCATGGAGGAGGGGTGGCCTTGACAGTTCTGGTGTAATGATGTGTATCTGGCAAGCAGAAAAGTGAAATCCCCCTTTAATTCCTCACCCCCACTCCAAAATTCTTACATAGCTGAATACAAGAAAAAGCTTACTGAGACTGTGGCTGGAATAGGTTTCCTGGCCCATGCAGGCATGTTCCTGCCTCTGCTTTGACCAGGGCTGGGGCAGGACTTGGCAATCACCAGCAATCCCTTCCAACCTCACCTGTTCTGTGACTCAAACGGGGGGAATTTGGGTTGGCTTCTACTGAAAAATAGCAATGTTCATCAACAGAAGAATTTCACCCTCAGGTGACAGTCCCGTGTGTTCAGTAGTGAGGGAAATCAGGGTCAGAACTGAAGCTTTTGACCTTTGTTTGTTACCTGTAGGGTACATGTGGGTGCAGAGTCCCTGCCGTGAGTCTGGGGAGGTGTGATCTCGTGAGATCCCTTACAACCTGTTTTTTCTGTGCTGAATTGTTGTGTCTTCCTGTCCTCTGTGTCCACAGGACACCATGGCTGCCCAGCTGTCCATTTCCCTGCTGCGCCACACGGATCTGCTCCCTGCAGACAAGGCTTTCTATGAGGCTGGGGTAGCTGCCAAGGTAAGAGCTACCTGCCAGCAGAGCAGAGGAGGCAGGACACCCTGGGCTCAGAGATTCTCAGCTTTATCTTCCCAAATTCCCCCCTGGTTGCACTGGCAGCCCAGTAGCCAGATTCCAGCAGCTGTCCAGCCTCAGGCAGGGAGGACAGACCTCAGCCAGCCAAAAGGACCTGCAGAGCCAGAGGTGGACAGAGGCCACGTTACGGCTCTGTTAGTGTGGCTGTGAGATTGCTTAGCTCTTCTCTGGGTCACCCGAGTGTCTGACAGTCTGCCCAGGTGACACATGGCAAGGACAGCAGCATGCCCTCACAGCCTGGACCTGGCTCTGCAATAATGGAATCATGGAGTGGTTTGGGTGGGAAGGGACCTTAAAGCTCATCTCATTACACCCTCTGCCATGGGCAGGGACAACTTTCACTAGACTAGGTTGCTCCAGGCCTTATCCAGCCTGTCCATAATGCCTGGCTGCATTGTATGGGACAGCCTGTGGCCACAGGGCTGGCTGTCCCAGGGATTTATTCCTCGGGTATGGCAAGCTGGGATGTACAGTCTCTTTGTCCATTTCCTGTGCTGCAAGTGGGATGCTGTCACACAAAGAGAGCCATGTCCTTCCCAGACGTGGCTTTGGGAGGAGAGCTGTGGCTGTGAGGATGAGCTGCCCAGTCTCACTCGGGATTCCTCTGTACCAGGCAGTCAGCTGGGAGAACATGGCATTCATCTTCCTGAACCGCTTCCTGGACCTCTCAGACGTGCGTATGGTCTGCAGGGGGAGGGCTGTCCCACTAAAATGACACTGGGCTGTAGGCCCACCACAGACCCCCAGCCTGGGCAGGGCACACCTGAGGCTCTTGTGTGGCAGCACATTGGAGTTCATGCTGATGGAGAGCCTCAAACCCCACTCAGTGTGTGTGTGCACAGCACTGGGTACCCTCACACTACTTGTGTGAGGACCTGCCCTGGAGGGCACCTGTACAGCCCTGGGCGTGTCAATGCCACCATGCACGTGGCAGCAAAGAGCATGTTGCCCTGACAGTTTAGGCCTAAATTCCTTATGGCTGCAGGTGCTGTTACAGCTTTCAGGATGAGCTTGCTTGAGTTATTCCAAAGGAAAGAAAACTACCTGGGGCGCGGAGGCCACTGCCCAGTGCCTTGGCCACTGTGATACAAGACTTGCAAGTCCCCTCAGCCCCTTCTTTGACCAGCATGTTGGTCATCAGAAACACCAAACACAGGGGAGCTGACAGACCTCACTGTGCCACACTCCCAAGTGCTGTTGGCAGCTGTTGGGGGAAAACAAAAGCCCTGGATTACATCTTTCCCTTCTTTGAGGCCACCTGACAAGTTTGAGTAGGAGAGTGTCTGAGGGGCACTGCAGAGGGTGACCGGGGATGCCAGGAGGGCCTGGTCAACAGAGCACAAACAGACAGGGACATCCTCACCATGAATTGTACTGTGAGCTCCACAACTGGCATTGCCCAGTGCTCCACCACTTCTTTCCCAGGCCATTGAAGAAGGGAACCTGGATTCCCTGGACCACTCCGATTTCCAGGGAACAGACATTCCTTTTGAAGTGCCACTTCCAGCCCAACAGCATGTGCCTGTGAGTGTCACCTGCATTCTCCAGCTCCTCTGAGCAGTGATTGTACTTCAGGGCCCTCTGAACAGGGACTGGAATGAGGCTGGGACAGTAGGGACTACTGGGGATGGAAACAGAGGCAGCCCTAGACCTGCTGTGCCCCCTACCCCACTGCAAGCACACACACACTTTCTTTCCCATGCTCCCCGACATACACACATGCACTCGCCCTCTGCTGTGCACCACCCATGTGTGTGTACATGCCTGTGCACATCCTGCATGCCTGTGTCCTGCTCTCCCCTGTGCTCCCTGGTGCTGTGGGACTGCAGCCAGCAGCAGCACAGCAATTCCTGTGCCTGCAGGAGGAGCAGAGGGAGGAGGTCAAGGACTGGGTGCTCACCATGTCCATGGACCAGCGGCTGGAGCAGGTGCTGCCACAGGATGAGCGCAACACCTATGAAGCCTCACTGGTGGCAGCAGGAACCGGGGTGCGTTCCCTGCCCTGCCTGCTCACAGGTAAGCTTCAGGCCAGCTCAGACAGCCAATGATAATGCCATGCAGGGAGTAGCAACATGCTGCAGGGCAGGTCTGGGAGAGGATCCGGGCTGTGTTGTAAGAGGAGTGGGGAGACTGTTGCTGTGGGGAACCAGTGTTGCTGGAGGAGATAGAAGGACCCTTTTGTTACTGTGAGGGTGACTGAGCACTGGAACAGTTGTGGCATCTCCATCCTTTCCGACAGTCAAAAGCCATCTGGACACAGTCCTGGGCCACTGTGTGTGATTCTGTGATGGCTCAGGCTGGCACAGCTCTGCCTGGGGACTCCAGGCTGGCCAGCACAGATACGTGTGCCCGGATAGCACCTGGCCCTGTTCTGCCCTGCTCTACAAAAGCTGTCACTTCTGGCAAGTTCTGTTCCCCATCTGCACACTTCAGAGAGTACTGGACTACAGTGCAGGATTTAAAAGAGGATCAGGGAAGGGAGAGCAGGGGTGAGCCACCAGGAACAGTCTTTAAAAGTCAGGAGCTGGGTGCTATTGTTTGACCTTCTCACTTGGGTGTCCTTGGCCAAGGGCAGTTCAGCCTTCATCTTCATTTGGTCCTGCCACTTTGGGCACCGCCTTCTTCACTGTGGTCTCTTAAAGCCTGGGGCAGTATCATCCCCCTCCACACTGTGCCATGGGGCAGCCCCAGCCATGGCAGAGGGAATGGATGCACCAGGTGGGGGTCTGCTGTGGGGCTCAGCTTGATCTGAATGTGTCACTTTGTGCCCAGGATACCCTGTACTAAGAAACAAGATCGAGTTGAAGCCAGGCCGAGAAGTCAACAAGGACGTGTGGTACAAGTTCATGATGGCTGTCAAGGTGAGCCAGGACCCCATGGGGCAGGGAGACAAGCTGTGGGGGTGTGGGTTCAGCCCCTCTTGCTGACAATACGGTGCTGCTAGATACAGTCACTGTCCTGGGAAGGTTTATTTGCACTCTCTCAATGTGCTGTTGGGTGGGGATTAACAGCCCCAGCCGTGCCAGCCCGTGGGGCACTCTCGGGGGGCCCCCCAGGAGAGGGCACCCTTGCCAGTGCCAAGACCTCTCTTGTTCTGCAGACATCCCACAGCCCTGCGGGCCAGGATGTGATTGAGTTCCTCCGACGGTGGTGTGGGGGACTTCCAAGCACCAGTTTCTCGTTCCAGTGAGCAGGACTACCGAAACTTTCAGGGCAGTTCTTCAGCACCTTCTCCTTCCACCCTCAATAAATGTGTATCTCAACCCTGCTGTACTCCTGTTTGCCAGGGTGGTGAGCCCACAGCACAAGCAGCTGCTGGGGCACAGGGCATGTACATGAGTCTCAACCTTCAGACCATGGCTCTGTCAACAATCCCGGTGTCTAGGGAGTGGCGAGCATGGACACGGACTCTCCCAGCAGCTGCACGGTCCTTCCCTCAGCAGGCCAAGCTCCCAGCCACCACCTGCCCAGCAGAGCCACTCACAGAAGCCAGTGTGGAAAGGAAAAGTTTATTTACTCAAGAAAGCCAGAGGCTCACACCAAAGGGATTCTTCTCCTTCTGTTCCCTGCCCTGCCTGAGCACGGGCACAGCCAGCTGACCTGCCCGTGGTGCCACCAGGACTTGGGCCCCATCACCTCTGCTCACCCCAGTCACTGCTGTCCAGGAAGGGCCTGGCAGCCTGGGGAAAGAAGGGGAGAGTGTCTGGTGCCCAAAGCATTTTCTGACCTGCAGTATCTGTGCCAGGTGGGGTGGTGGGGCTGGGGGAGAAGGAAGGCACATCCCTCGCCGCTGCAGCCCACCTTACCCACACCAACACCACAGTAGGATGGTACAGGTGTGGTATCACCTTGCTCTGGATCACAGCACTCCTGCAGCAGCACCTGGGAGTGAAGGAGCACATATAAGTGCAAGGCTGTGCTGCAGGGCCCAGCATCACACTGATACCACTAGCTATGTGCGTGGGCAGAGGTGTTTTGGAGGGCTGGTGTGGGCAGGGGCCCTTTTGATGGCAGAGCCTGCACCCTGCTGTTCCCAGGCACGGCCCATGCGCTGTGCTCACCTCTCCAGCTAGGCACGAGACTCAGCCAGCCCTACCAGGAGCTGCTGTCTCTCTCGGGGTGGCCTCTCCATCACTGCACTTGGCCTGGCCAGCTACAGAGACAAAAAAAGGGGGGAAGGGAAAGAAAAAGAAGGGGAGGGTGGCAAGGGTGTGTGATGGGCAGTTTACACAAGGAGAGAACAAGACTGGCTCTCAGGGGCATGAAGAAGAGGGTCTGTCCACAACTACCCAAGATGAAGGGGTACCGGTCTGGCACCCAGGCTGGCCAGAAAAGGTTCTAACTCAGCATCCCCCCTCCCACTGCTGTACAGCCTGCTTGTTCCCAGCAGAACCCAGCACCTTCAAAATGCAGCACAAAGGCAGCAACTGTGGGGCGGATACAGGGAGACCCATCTGGCTCAATGGGGCCTACCTGCTCTTTGTCACAGCTGTGTGCACAGGGCCCAATGCCCCGGAAGACCAGGGCAACCAAACAGCACCTGCCCGAGAGCACAGCTTCCGCAGCTGCCAGCAGCAGGGAGGGGAACCAGAGGGCCAGGGCTGTGTCCTGTGGAGCAGGGGGTCATCAGAGCGTGGGCACCACACAAGGCTGCCTGCATGCCAGGCAGCAGGGGAGAGAAGAGGGAGAGAGAAAGAAGGAAAACAAGAGGAACCAGTGAGAGAAAGAGGCTGATGGGAGGAGCGGGGGTGTGTGGCGGCCCGCAGACTCACATAGATGCGTGTGGTGTTGAAGGGACAGTCGTTGGTTGCGATGGCTGTGCGGGCGTCTGCAGGCAGCGCAGAACTGTTGCAGCCCCTGACCAGGTGTGTTCCCCGGCCGTGCACCGTGAGGGCGATGGCCAGTGCCAGCCCCACACTACACGCAGTGGACAGGAGGCAGTTCAGCAGGGACACGCTCAGCAGGGTCCAGTGCTGCAGGCAGCAAGAACACCCGACTGGGGCTAGCCCAAGCTGGGGGAAATGCCAGGGCCGGGCACCCCCATCTCTGCAGAGCTGCTCTGCAGGGTCATGGGCATGCTGGGAACCCAGCAGACACTTGCTTCGAAAGAGCGCACACCATCTCTTGCCTCTTCCAGGACGGCTCATTGCCCGCGGATGAGCGTCTCTCACCTTTCACATCCTTCAACCCCTGTGAGCTCGGCGCCACCGGACGTCCCCTCCTACGAGCTCCATGGGGAGCCCCGCAAAGGCCCGACTCGGCAGAGCGCTGGGACCCCCCCGCCGCAGCCCAGCCCCGCGCCCCCCGCTCCGTGTCCGGCCACCCTGCGAGCCGATGATGGACCCCGACGCGGCTGCAGCTTCACCCACCGAGGCGCTCCTGCCCGAGGACGATGCCCCCGCTTCTTCCGCCCTCCCAGGGTCGCCGGCGGGGCCAAGCCTAGCAAAGGCGACGCCCGCAGCCCCGGCAGCCGCCGCCGAGGCGGAAGGAGTCCGCGGGGCCAAGGTCCAGGGGAGCGGCTGCCGGCGAGGCAGGGCCGCGCCAAGGTCCCCAGCCCGCTCGGCCCCGCAGCCCCGCACTCACCAGGGCCACTCGGGACAGGTTGTGCGACACCAGGATGGCGACGATGCCGGCGCCGATGCTCTGCGGGGAGACCCGCGCTCAGCAGGTGCCGGGCAGGGCTCGCCGCCCCCCGCCCGGCCCGGCCGCGCTCACCAGCAGCCCCGAGCACACCGACACCACGTTGGCCGCCGCGTACTCGGGGGTGACGGCGCGGTGGGCGCCGGCCACGTGCCGCAGGACCGAGCCGTGCACGATGGCGCCCAGCACCAGGCTGCCGTGGCCCAGCACGATCAGCCCCAGTCCCGAGCGCATCAGCCGCCGCGGCTCCGCCAGCGCCCCCAGCCCCCGCCGTCCCCCGGCCATGGCCTCCGCCACCGCCGCCCTCGCGCCGCCCCGGGGCAGGGACGGGCCGCCCCGGCCCGCCCCTCCCGGAAAGAGGCGGCACTCGCGTATTTACAAAACAGTTTATTAAAAATAGGAAATGATAGAAATGAGATGCAGGAGCCGCGATTCAGCCCCGCCACGCGTCGGAACGGGGCGGCGAGGACGCTGCAGACCCCGCAGCCCCGGGAGCTCGCGGGGCCCGCAGAGCGAGCGGGGGAGCTTCAAGGGCCGCGGGTCCGTAGCCCGGGGCCGGCTCACGCCGCGGCTCCGGGCGGGAGCGAACCAGTAAACAAAGTGCAGCCGGGGGCGGGAGCGAAGCACCGGGCAGGGTGGGGAGCCCGGCCACCCCCGGGCCCCGCGGCCCGGAAACGGTGGGAGTGACTAGGGGAGGAGACGGGTGCGGGGCAGAGGGACTCATCCCTGCTTACCTTTAAATTAAAAAAGGAGAAAAAAAAAGAAAAACAAAACAAAACAAAAACCAACAAAAAACCAAAACAAAAAAACCCCAACCAAAACCAAAAACATTTCGGTGCTGTGCAAAAGACACTTTGTACAATTCAAACAGAACAAACTCCATGCACATGAGTGGGGCTGCAGAACACCCCGAGCCAGACCTCAGCTCTGCAGCATGACCTGGGCAAAATCCCAACAAAAACAGGGCTGGAAATAATACTGATGCGCAAAGTCCCCTTTAGAGGCGGGCAGGGAGGACTGTCGCTGAGCCCAGCCACGGCACATGCAGGATGAGCTTCCAAGCACTGCAGCTGGGGTCTTGCGGATGCCCGACAGTGATGGGCAGACACAGAGGGGTCGCAGGCAGCGAGACCACGCTGGCCGCCCGGGAGCCATGGGGCTAAGATGACACAGTCACTGCCGTCAGGGATCCGTTCCGAGTGTAGTAGAACTTGCTAAACGCCTCTTCAAGTAAACAGGTGAGTCTGCTCTGGTCAGCCTAGGGAGAACAAGGACAATGACGGGTAGGCCCTGTCCACTGAAAGCTGAGAGCTTGGCTGGAGCCCCCCAGGGCAGGAACATGGCTTATTCCTCCCCATCAGAAAAGGGTTGATCTGGCATATATCACTGAACTTTGAGAAAGGAATACAGGCCTATAGCTCTACCTGAGCCCCTGCTTACCTCGCTGATGAATCCAAGCTGGACCAATTCAGCCGCCAGCTCCTGGATGTTGTCATCTGCAATAAAAGGAAGGGTGTCAGTCCCCAGTCCGAGCACACTGCTGGCACAGTGAGCACCTCAGCACAGTCCAAAGGCTATTTACTGGGCTGAGGAAGGTACTTACTGGGCTGCAGGTCACAGCTCAAGTGTCGATTCAACTTGTCTTCCAGTTTCAGCAGCAGTGTCAGCTGTGGAGCACAAAAGTTCTCATGAGGGACTGCAGTCCTGAAGGCTGCCACAGCCAGCCCAAAGCATCCCCAGAAATGCCCCCCAGGATGGGAACCACTCCTCTAGAACCCCACGGGGGTCTGACAGAGCAGCCTCAGCCAGTTTCGTCCCGAACCACAGCTGGCAGCACCATCCCACACAGGAAACCTGGACCTGGGGGTGGGCTGAAGTCACAGGTAAGTGGCAGGCACAGCCTGAGTCGGGCTCTGAGTCCCGGAAGTGGCAGCTGCGGCAGCACAGGGTCCTCCCAGGTACCAGCAGCACATCAGAGCCATGAGCTCTGCACAGCTGCCCTGGTCCCCCCCAGCTCAGCTAGAAGTGGGAACATACGTGGTGCTTCACCCCCTCCTCCACGGACTCGATGTTGCACTGCATCAGCACCACCTGGAACAGAAGCACAGACGCAGTGAGTGACCGCCTGGCTCCCCTGCCTGGGGATGGGACCGGGGAATGGAGCCCCCAGCACTTACCTTGCGCGTCTCCACCTCAGCAGGCTCTGGAGTTGGGGTTTTCACTGATGGGGGAGCAATGGGAGATTTCACCACGACCTGCTGAGGCTGCTGGGGCCGCGGCATCCCAAAAGCTGTGAGGGGGTAGATTCCATTCCTACAAGAAAGGAGCAGGGTCTGAGGTTATGGCTCTCTGAAATTTTTCCAGTTACACACAGTAAAAGGTGCCCTTTAAAAAAACCCTCTTACCTCACATCCTCCAGGAACTTATCCAGCTCCAATGCCGGAGACTGTGAGAAGCTGGAAAACAAAACAAAACGCCCTGAGATGAGAAGTTATCTCACAATAACATCCACTCAGGTCTGTTGGGGTGCAGTTGCAAATCCCCATGTCCTGGGCTGTGTCTGTGGGCAGGATGGGTATGGACAGAGGCAGCCACACGTGGGACAGGCTCCAATCTTACCATAAGGACACAGCTACCCATAGGAGCTAAGGACGAGGCAGCGGTTAGGGCAGAGCAGTCTCACTTCCCAGCAGAGCTGTCCAATGCACAGTTATTTGGAAGGTGGCCCAATGACACTGTTCCTGGCGCGGTGTTTCACAGACACCTGCCACACAGCCCCCCGGTTGCAATAAACACTTTGAATAGCCAAACCCCTGTCTCAAGGCTGCTCTGAAGCATTCCAGAGATGAGGCAGGGACTGCAAAGCTGCTCAAACCCTGACAGGATATCCACAGGTGCTTTGCTGTCCCACAGGTCTGGTGTGGGCTGCACACCTGTCTTGGCTCCCTGACCACTCTCCAGCCCTTCCCACACCCCCAGCAGCTGGGACTGTCGCATCCTCTAACACAGCAGTAGTTTTCAACAAAAGTTTTTTTCTGGCAGCTTGGGTTGCATGGCAGTCTGATGAACCACTCAGACATTTCAAGTCATTGCTGCGCTTCCTCTCCCTTTTCCAGCGCCTCCAAGGTATGGCACTACCAAAAGCAAGTCCCAGGCTGATGCCTACAGACAGCCAAACACACACAGACTGACATCCCATGTATGTAAAGGATCTCTCTTGCACAGCTTTGGCTGTTCATTTGTTGTCCTCCATTCTGTACCTTTATCAAAAACATTCCGAAGAGAATTCCATACTATTGCTCCCTAGCACTATGACAACTGAAAGGTCAGTTTTTAGAAGGATCTCTATGGCTCAGAGAGCTGCTCAAACAGACAGAGCTGTTCTTCCTTGTCACCTTGGTTACTCTTGTTCAGCAGCTTGAGCATCCCAGAACTCTGGGCTCCTCTGGAAGTACCCTGGGCTTCTCTGGGAACACAGCACTCACATCTTAAGTCTTTTCAGATAATCCCTCAACTAGCCAAGGCTTTGTCATCTAAAATCACTTTTTGGCACCCTACTTGCTCCATATGCATTGCAGTCACTTCCTCAGGGAGCCACCCCTACGGTGTTAAGTGGTGATGTGTGTCACTGACAGCTGCCCAAACTGCCTTTCCCCATGTGGAGTGTGGAATAGGCTGCTCCATTAGGAAAATGCAGAGAAGCTCTTCCTCCAAGGTGTTGGACTTCATCTGACAAGACTGTTTTTGGTCTGAGCACCTTCCCAAACTGTTCAGCCATGTTTCACTGAGGACTGTTCCAACTACAGCAGTTATTCACTTCCCACCCCTCCATCTGGGAAAAGATTCACATCTGAGCTGCATGGAATCTGCTCCCAGGACACAGGTGCAAGGTCTCCTCCCAGCCAGGAATCTCCCCAGAACTCTGTGTGCCCAGAAAGGCAGTGACTGCTCCTTCACCTCCAGCTCCATCAGCTCCCACTGGCACCCTCAGTGGTGAAACACCACCACTGAAGTGATGGGCAGAGTCCCAGGCAGACCCCGTGGCGCTCAGCCCAGTGCCCCAGCATTGCTGCCCTTAGCAGCCCCCAGAGCACACCACAGGGACTCACATCATCTTGACTCCTTCCCTGTCCTCATGATTGATCTCTGCCAACACCGCGTTCATGTCGAGGTTTTTAGTCATTTCTTCTAAAGCATTTTCAGGAATCATATCTATTTAAAAAAAAAAAAAAAGGAAAAAGAACAATTGCAGTTCCGTTCCAGACTCGGAAAAGTAATGAAAAGCAGAGAGGTCTTGAGCTCTCTGATGCTCCTGTAGCAGACTGGGCACCACAGCCCTCCCGGCCCCGCAGTGGCCACCACTGCATCCCACGGCCGGGTCCCTGCCCATGCAGAGCAGCATGGAGATGGGTTCCCGGGGAGCCAGCTGCACTGATAGCTCAGCAAAGCTCTGCAGGACACAGACTGATGAGGGGATGTGGCTCCCAGGGCTCTGTACTCACGCTGGTGCCCAATGATGCAGTGAGCAGCCAACAGCTTCAGCGACGGCACCTCGAACAGTGCCTGGTGGAACAGGAGCTCTCGGGCTGTCGGACGCCTGCCAGGGTCCTGTTCTAGACACTTCTGAATGAACTCCTAAAGACAAAACCAGCATGAGACCACAAGCAATGCCTCCAGAGCAATGCAGGGCACCGACCCCCCTCACTCACTCGCTGCAGGGGGTCCTCCAACAGCTGGATGGCACTGTTGATGGCCTCCTGCGGCACATATGATGACTCCCCGTTCCCCTGGATCTCCAGCACCGCCATCTGCAAACACAGAGCAGAGCATCAGACTCCACTGGGAATGACAGACTGCAGGGAAGACAGCTTAAGGAGACCACTGTCAAGCGTGAGATCACCACAGCCAAGCTGTTCGGGGCTATTTAAGGTCACAGTTTGGAGAGACTGAGAGAGTGGTACCTCATTATGGCAGCTCACTCCCAGCACCCCAACAGACTGCCAGGGAGACCCAAGAACTCCGCCAGCAGCACCCTGGACACTAAGTGTCCCCATCCTGAACCTCATGATCCATTGGCCTGTCATTCTACTTGATAATTCCATCCTCTAATGAAGCAGTGCTGGATCACTGCCAGGATCTGACAGCATCTCTCCTGGCTGTGTGAATAACTCCATAGCACAGAACAAAAGCAACCACACAACACATCCAGAATGGATTCCAGCCAACACAGACACAAATTCCCAGCTAGGAAAGGCTGGAAAACATTTCAGAGAAGGTCTTTAGACTCAAGCTTTGTTTCCTGAAAGTTGCATCTTTCCACAGTTCTCTTCCTGCTTCATTTATGAAATGTGCAGCACAGGTTGAGAGTTGTTCGTGTTGGCTCTTTCTGACAACTCTTTCCAGAAAATATTCCTAGCAACAACTCCCATTTCCTGGACTTGGGCCTACTGACTGCAAGGACGGAGGAACCACAAAGCTGCTACAACCAGGTGTGTAGACTCACACTGACTACAACCAGCATCTCTATCACATGGGCACAGGTTGGCCCAGAAAAAGCGATGGACTACAGCTGTCCTCTGCTCCGGACACCCCAGGAGGAACAGGCACTTCCCAGCTGGGAGCATACATGGACATTATATACAATTGGCAGCAGTGACTGCTCCTACCAGCCAGTGGGTCAGACCTCAGGACTGGCCAAGACCCATATTCATTACCCGTTAGGAATTTCGGGAAGAACTACACATCACTGAACCATTTACTTCTTAGTGAGGCACTTGGCGGAGGCTCCACAGGGATCCCTCCAAGGCAGAGTGCACTTGGCTCTGAAAACAAAACACACTTGTCACCAAGCTAACCCACCCATGGCCACAGCTTCTCCAGAGCCATTTCCTTCCTCAGATTTACCCTCTCTGTCCCACAGCCCGTGCTCCACACTCACCTCCAGTGCACACATCCCAAAGGAGTAGATGTCCACAGCAGTGGTGACGTTGGCAACTTCTGTAACACAGAAACAGAGCTGTTATCGCTCAGCCCTGCACTCAGCAGCACCGCTCTGTGCCAAGCTGGGACAGTCCTGGAGCTTCTCCCTGCTCTGCTACCAAAGGACAAAGGAGCTGAAGCACTTCAGCAGACAAATGGCTCAGAACTGTTAATGTGACACCAGACAGGAGCCTGGAGCTGAGAACAAGGTGCAGAACAGCTTGGAAGCATCAGTAAAGCCAACAAACCCAGGCTTGCGTCCACAGCCGTGCCATACCTCCATATTCCGGGGCAAAGAAGTGTAGGTTCTTCTGCTCCTCACGACAGGTCTTCACGTGGTTGTTAATCGTGTCCGGTGCCACTAGAAGAAAGTCAGGAATGCTTAGGACACAGGAAACCACAGCCCATCCCTGATGAGATTCCAGGGAACACCTGCAACTCCAGGGATGTTGGTGCCCAAAGGGGCAGGATGGTGGAGTTAAGGTGGCTCTTCACAGCCCTCCTCTCCCATCACCTGCCCCAATACATTCCTGTACTGTTTCCTTGGCAGCTTAGCATCACCCTCCAAGGGCAAACCTGGAGACCACAGCTGCTGCCTAGTGAGAAGACAAGCTGGGAACGACTCTCAGTTGAAGTGCCAAACTTCAATCAGGTCTATAACATTTGTCACGAGCAACTCATCCAGAACAGCAGCCCGAAAAACATCCAGAGATGCCAAAGTCACTGTAATCAGTCACCACCTCAGGATTTTGGGAGGATGGATCTACCAGGCAACTCTTACACTTATCAGAAAGACACTGGTGCCAGAGTGCCTCCAGACAATAGTTAAGCCAAGCTGCTGAAGTGGAGGGAGGAGGCCATCCTGACAGCAGAGGCCTCCCTGCAGCCAGCACCTCCACAAACCACTCAGAGCTATGTGGAGGGAATAACCTGCAGCCACAAGAACAGTGAGCAGAGCGCAAGTATGGATCCCCATGAAAGATAAGCCTTTGCAACAGGGACCTCTGCAGAGACTGCAAATAACCCTCAAACTAAGTAGCTGTCTCTGCCAGGGAGAAACACTGAGGTGGGCAGGGAGCACAGAGCCATCACCCACTTGAAGCTCTATCACCACACTGGAATGTGCCCAGTCCCACAGTTTCAGGCCCATCTCTCACCTGGTCACCCTCTTGGGCAATTGCATTCGGTCCTGGTCTGTACTGGTACAATGTGGGCTCACCCAGGACATGCCAAACTGCTTGTATTTTTCCACACCAAAGAGGATTCCCAGCTGAATGAGACCAGACTAGTTGCCAAACTCAGAGGAAAGATGTTCTTTGGGCTGTAGTCAGACAAGAAGGACCACCCTCACTAATTCAGCTCTGCCTTGCTGCATGGCTCATACAAGTCATTGTATCTGATTTGAGTGCTGGAAGCAGAGCTTCCTCCAGCGGCCAGCCACTTCTTTCCCAACTAACTGTTCACAAGTAGCTTACTGCTTTTTGTTCTTGTGCTAGCTCTGATTCTGGGAGCCCAGCAAGATGACTTACTTCCTAGTGCTCACCTGTTCCCAGACACCACCAGGTCCTCTCACCTTCACATCCCCAAGCAGCGTAAGCTACACTGTCTTTCTCCTAAGACCTGATCTGTTTTCCCAGTGACACTGACTGCTTTAGACAAGCTCTGGCTAGGGCCATGCACAGTTACCCCAGTTCTCTCTACTGGGGACTCTGCCCTAATGGATCTCAACACCCCCCATATGGCAAGTAGCTCAAAACCCTCCCTCGAGTGGCCAGCAAACACCTGATCCTCCTCAGTTCCCAAATGATGAGCTCTGGACTTCTTTGCAGCTTTGTATTTCACACTCCTAAGTTACAACTGGAGTTTGTCCAGTCCTCTAATGTGTTCCTGTGCTGCTGGAGCCAACCCCTCCATGGGGCAGCCCCTACCCCATCACAATGCATCCGTTCAGCACCACCTTTAGTTCATGGGCGGCTTGTCCAGCACACTGGGTTCTCATACCAGGCCTTTTAGAGAGAGTATTTAAGGCTTCAGAAACCGTTCTGTTCTAACATCAGATTTATATTGTGGTTTATGGGAATCCCTGATGTCTCTGTGAAGGATGCAGTGTACAGGAACTACCATACAGGTGTTTGTGATCCCTGCAGGCATGGCAGAGGGACTCAAGGGGGTGAAACACAGTCTGGGGAGAATAAATAACCTATTTTCTGGATCTTCTATTTGTTCTGTGTTTCTTATCTGTACAATGGATTGTAAGAGGAAACACAAACCCAAACCTGACAACCCCATCTTGCCAAACCTGGAGCAGAACCAACCAAGGATAAAGTCCCCTTCCATGAGATGTTGTGATCAGTTTCATTTTTCAGTGTGTCTTTAATTCCTGTTACAAACGTGTTGGATGGCAAGGGCCAGTCCGCTATCTGGCCACTCTCTTCTTGGCTCCTGAGCCCATTTAAGGAGAGGGATGAGGCAGTAATCAGTCACAGACCAGATTATGAACAGAAACCTCAGCAGTGACAGTGTGGTAACCGAGACACTCCCATACCAGACAGGCAGGTAGAGTGGAAGCCCAGCAGCCTTCATTTATAATGGCTGGCTGGGCCTCATTAAGGACTTCATAACAAGCTCCTCTGCATCCAAGTCCTACAGACCTTCTGCAGTGTTATCAGCATTTCTGGAAAGAGCCAGGCTCACACTGTCTGTGGGAACCTCCAGCTTGGACACACAGACAAGTAGCTCTGAATTTTCTGCTATGGGTCAGCCAGGGATCTGTCACCTCTGGTAGTCTGGTCCCTGTGCCTCCCAACTTGCTGATTCCCACTGGAGTGTTTTTCTGTCACCCTTGCAGAGATTGGGTGCAGCTGGGTTTGATCAGCCACACTTGGCAAGGAATCTGCCTGTTCCAGACGTTTATATCCCAGCTCACATGTAGCTGGACTGAAGTGACAGGCATCACCTTGCTCTGTTATTGCAGAGCTGAGGCAGGGCAGGAGCAGAGCAATGGCATCAGACCCCCAAAATCTCCTGTGTGCCTCTGAGCTGAACAGGGACAGCCCTGCTCATGTCACTGACAGCACAACCTGCTTCTGAGGTCAGCTCTGAAAAACTCCCTGCAGGCATGTTCAACATGGCAGGCAGAAGTGCTGTTACACCTGTGACAGGATTTTAGATGCTGGGACAAGAAACTTTGGGTCCAATCTGGTCACTGTGCTATTGCAGGTCCATCACCTTGGTGCACAAGCCACTTAGCGCTGACAAGGCTTTAGAGCTTCACCTAAGCCTACATTTTAAACCAAACTCCTGACTGTACAAGGTAAGAACACACACCTGAAGAGACCTTTGACACAAGCTCTCCTGCCTGACTCACACACAGCTGCTACCTGCCACCTGCTGCTGGTCCACACTGTGAGAGATCAGATGGACCAAGGCTGAGGTTGGTTATGTTAAGCAAGACAAACAATGAAGGTCACAAAGGAAAGCCATATCACCAACATTAACAACAAACATGTCTTTCTCAGCCACAAGAAGGTGACAACAAGGGGCAGACTGCAAGACACATCCCCTTGGGACTGACCAGCCTGGTGGGGAATTAGCAAAGATGCATTTTAGAAAAAGGTTCAGCCAAATACAGTGACTGTACAGGGCAGGTGTAGGAAGATCACAGCAGAAGGCTGGACAAGCAACCTGCCTTTGACAAGCTGAACTCAGTCGGACAACAAAAGCAAGAAGAGAGATAATCAGCGTTCCTACAGGAACAAGGGGAGCTGGTCAGACTTCTCAAACCCTCAAGGACATGCAAAACTGGCCAATGTAAGGAGATGGCTCGTCAGAGCACCCACTAGTCGTCAGCAGTGCCAGCCAAGGATGCAGTGGTGGCACTCCTTCCCAGCTGTCCCCACGGCAGGTTTAGCAGAGTGCCTGAGGAACACAGCCCCCGGCCCTCCAGAACACTCCACACTGCAGAGGACATTTCCCTCTTGTGTGGTGTCCAACTCACACTCGCCTTTGTTCTGCATTCAGCACTTCCTCCTTGCAGGCAGGAAAGAGAGCCTGTGCCTCAGTTCTCCCCACAGCTCTGCCTCATGGCCTGTCCCACAGTCCCCCCCACGGCTCTGCCTCATGGCCTGCAGCAGCCACTGAGCTGCTCGGGCTCTTGCAAGCGTGTGAGCGTGCTGCAAAGCAGAACACAACTCCACTCCTCAGCAAAGGGCTCAGTGCCCCGTCCAACAGATCTCAGCAGGCTCAGAAAGCACAGGGAAACCAGGTAACAGCAAGAAGGATCAACAAGTGACCTCTAAGATTGTCCCAGGCTTGCTGTACAATCCAGCACTGGTACGATTAACCACTGTAGTAGCATCACAGGCACCCCGAAATTATCAAGTGAACCCAAGACCATCTCTTTGCTGCTATAAAGGGGTGGCCACAAGGCCAGGAGAGGTACAAGGCCACATTATTATCCCCTGCACTCATAAGCTCGAGATACTTTCGCTCCTGCAAAAGGGTACAAGACTGCACAACCCCATGACATTTCACAGCTCGCTTCCTCTGCACACAATAATGACAAAAGCTTTTTTATTAGGGAGGGCAAGGCCTAGAAAATAAGGAACTAGGAAGCTATTTGGAATAAAATGAAGCATACAGCCATCAGACACAGAGTCCAACAGGAAAAGCAGTAACAGGTTTAAGCTGATCACAGAATACAAGCACCCTACAACTCTCAGATCTGTATCGGGGATTGCAAAATACTTGCAACACTGAGTCACCAGAAGCAACAGGATTTTGTTATTTTTAACAGATGAGTATCATGAGCTGAAAGGGCAAATAGGTACAGCACATGAAAAGTTCACTACATACCGTTTCCAGAGCCAGGTGAAGCCCCCCCAAGCTGCTTACACACATGTTCACCCCTGCCACATCCACTGACTGCTTCCCAGCAGGATAACCAACCTCTGCTAAACACTGCCCATGGTTCACTCCAGAGAAAACACTGCTGGAGCAGAACCAGTGGTACTGGCAACAGAAAGCTGATGTCACACAAAAACCAAAGAAGGATACCTCTCCATAGAAATTAATACAGAATCATAAAACCATGGCGTGGCTCATGTGGGAAGGGATCTGTGGAGGTCATCTTGTCCAACCTCCCTGTTCCAGCAGGGACACCCAGAGCTGGTTGCTAAGGACCATGTCTAGATGGCTTTTGGGTAGCTCCAAGGATGGAGACACCATCACTGCCTTGGGCAACCTGTGCTTATGCTACCACCGCATTGAGGGGGGTGTCCCTGATCCAGAAGGACCCTCTGGGATCCAGCCCATGCTGTGGCCTCTGGTCCTGTCCCTGGGCATCCCTGGGAGCACCTGGCTCACCTCCGGGCACCTCCCTGCAGGTGCCACAGCCACGGATCCCCCGAGCCCGTTCTGCTCCCGGCTGAGCAGCCCCGGCTGCCGCAGCCTTTCCCCAGAACAGACACTCCTGCCCCGCAGCACCACCGGGCCCTCGCTGTGCTCTTCCCAGCCCATCTCTGTCCCTCGTGCCCTGGGGAGCCACAGCTGGGCCCGGTGCTCTGGGGTGGCCTCACCGGTGCCAGACAGAAGGCCAGGACCATCCCCTCCCTCCTCTGGCAATGCTTTGCCTAACACAACCCAGGGCATCATCAGCCACCACTGGGGCCAAGGCACATTCACTTGTGTGACTGTGCCACAAAGGGACATGATCACACTGTGCCATTTCTTGTGAAACAGTGGGTGCTATTTTTATATTCAAGCAAAAGAGCACTCAGAGTTTTAACCTGACACGTTTGACCACATCCATTACATGGAAGCAGAAAGTGGAAGTAGGCAGAGCAGAAAACATAAGAACAGATAAAGAGGAGCTGTAAGATTAGTACCTGTCAATCCTGGCTGCATGCAGGCTCTTAAGCAGGGACTTAGGAGCTTATTGGCATTTTATCTGGACGAGTTCACAATACAAACAACTTAATCCCAAAGTAGATATGGAGATCTGAAATCTGCACCCAAAACCAAGTTTCATGTTCTAGACCAGAGGAATGAAGGTCCCATTGACCATTCAAACCCTTGCTTGGGTTGCACCATCTGACTGCAACGTAGTATCGATATCAAAAAGATAAAAATCTTCACATCACAGTGCAAGAATTACACACAGTCAGAAAAACAAGAACAGACATTCACTGAAACGCTACAGACTGAGCTACTCTGGAGGATTCCTCTATTCCCAAAAGACAGACATACACTGTAAAACAAAGTCCTCAGAAACATGACTCTGAAAATGATCTGTTGTGAGCAGCTCTGCTCCCCCAGAAATGGGGACTGAACCAGTATAAATGACATTGCACTAAAATGTAATTAGAGCCCACGAGTTTTAGAATTTCCAGTTCAACTTTCCCAAATTTCAAACTCCACATCTGTGATTACTGTTGTTCCACAACATGCCAACGGGACCTTGGGAGATTTAACCCACAGCAAAGCTCATCCCTGGAAGCAGGAGCCAGAGAGCAAACACTGCTTGACCCACACAGTTCCAGGCCTAAATCACAAACCTGTCCTTGTTGGGAGGGACCTTTTGAGAACCTCCTGCTCAGGCAGGGTCAGCCACCACAGGCCACCTTTGCTCAGTTTGTGTTCAAAGTGATCTTTCCAGAACTGGCACGAAGAAGCCTCCTAAACTGCTGAGGTTCCCGAAGCCTTCAATCCAAGGGCTCCAAAAGGAGCAGACACCTGCAACTGCTGTGCTAATACCAAAATGTGTGAATGAAGACCTGGATGACTATAATCCATGTCTCCTAACCCATTGTGAAAGCCACATAAAGGCAGAGAAAAAACAGAGCCCAGCAAAGCTGAGGCAGCAGTGCCTTAAATGCAACATAAAATTAACACTAACCTCAGAAAAGGGACGTTCCATAGCCTGGAGCACTAAACCGACACATTTAAGCCTTTTAAAATGTCCTATTTAACTGAAAATTACAACCAGTCTAGAAGATCATAGTTTCTGGTGTTTTCATGAGTGAAGTGACTCACAGCAGCACACAGAGCAAAGGAGGTAAGTACACAGAGCAAGAGCCAGCTTTTAAACCTTCTGCAAAATAAAAATTAGCTTATTACCATCACAGCATAGTAGGAGGAACATCTCTGTAACAAGGCCATCAAGGCCACCAGTTCTTACCACTAAATCTGACTTTAAAACCCCATCACTCCCCCAAACACACACTAAATCAGAGCATATGCGGTCAGTCAAGGGCAGATGCAACTTCCAACACAAACCACAGACAGAACCCACAGGCTGTCACTTACCCACGGCTGCTCCTCCTGCCATTGAGCTCTGTGCTTACACAGAAACCCAGGGCAGGTCTCTGGGACTGTTTCTGCCACTCCAGTAATCACAGCAGCAGCTAGAGCAGGAGGTGCCTGTCCATTACAATTGAAATCAACCTCATTCTATTCCACCCAGTTTGTTCAACAGTTTCCCAAGAACAACACAAACTAGAAGCATCTTCACTTGGTGAGAGGCTTTTACACCACTGAGTCTCAAAGGCAACACAGACCCATGGCAGACAAAGCCTTTAAATAAGAGAAAGCCCCCTCAAAAAAGTAACCTGGATCCCACCTTGGACTTCCTGAATCATTCTGGGCAAAAAAAATCCACTCCAAACTATTTACCTGCCCAGTCTCATTCCCAGCAGCACCTATAGTCACAGACAAACCTTGGAAACTGCCTTAGTTTGTCAAGTTTCCAAGGAACTGAAAATGTTTGGCTTGGTAGAGACATGCTTGACTCACACAGAAAACTGTACAGCAAGAAGCTGAACTACATCAATTCATGTTAAATCTTCCTAAATCAATGCCATCATGAGTGAAAAAATTTTCCATTTTTATGACAGATTTTTCTGTGTCTGATGGTTTCAATCTCTTATTTCTACATTACCTAAGTGCCTCAGGTGACTTTTAAGGATGTGGAAACCAGCATGACAAGTCTTTAAACATCAGGCAAGAAAATCCAAGGGAGTGAAGTGATGACTGAAATAAGCTTAGTTGTGAAAGCATGTCACTCACAGTCTCATTAGCTCAATGCTCAAGTGAAACAGGAGCCTTATATCCTATATTTAGTGTTTTCAAACCTAAATTGCTGTTCAACATCTAAGGTTTAAACAATGCCCAGTTCTCATATCAACAGTACTTTGTGGCACAACAGTTAGAACAAGTTTACAAGGAACCAGCCAGGAAAGCTCAGTATTCCAAGGCCATCTGATGCTCAGTGTTCCAAGGCCAGCTCAGGGGAAGTACCACAGCATCTCCTGGCACCTGTAGAGTGCTGGCTCAGGCTCCTCCTGCCCTGCAAGAACCAGGGCCTTTGGTTCTGCTCTCAGAAGTGGCTTGATTTCAGAGAAATGGCTACCGGCCTTAAGCCTTGCTGCCCTCAGCACGACTGAACCCAGGCTCAGTCACACTCCCACTCCACAGGTTTGTTCCAAGATCAGTCTGCCCGCTGCCGCTCTGCCATCCTGCCCAGCCTGCAGCCATGCCCAGGAACACCTGCCCTCCTCAGGACTCAAGCCCTGACTACATCACCATCACCCTCAGCTACACCAGATCCCAGGTTCAGCTTTCTGAGAGTCTCTGATCTGCTGGGGATGCAGAGTGGCACGCCACGTCCTTCTTTCAACATGTGGAAGCCATAGAGCCCATCTGGTCAGGCCCTTCCCTTTCCAATGCTTCCAGCTGATGCTTGGTGGTTCCCAACTTAGTAGAAACAAACTCTAACATTGAGAACAACCCTGATGGCAAAAAATAAAATAATTATTTTACATGTAAACATGGTATTCTATGCAATAAGGGTACAAATTGCAGCACTTGAATCCTTCTCTGGCCCCCACCAGCCCAATTCCCTCCTCATAGGCACATATCTCCCCAAAACCAGAGCTTTATCTGGGATAACATCAATAGTCAAGCTTACTTCAACCCAGGGACTTGTTTGAGGTGGGAGGGCTCTGGCCATCAGGAGCCAGACACATTCACTGAAACATTCATCTTAAAACCAACACATCTAAGGAGTTCAAACTACAAGCAAGCAGTTGGATAGCCAAGCATACAATGGGGCTAGTCCAGGGCTGGGGGCCAGCCAAGGCCAGCAGAGCAGCAGCAGGGAAGAGCCTAATGGACGTGGGAAGTTTAGCTGGGAAGAGCTCAGAACAAGGCATGGCTTGTTGACATGCGGGAGCCAGCATGCACGGGGCCTGTGGACTAGCACACGCTAAGAACATGGAGAGGGAGAGAACTAACCAACCAGGAGACTTCACAAAGGGCAGTGCTCCCTCTCTGTAAGGCTCTGGCCAAGAGCACAGGAACGGTTTGCATCCCGGCACAGAACACAAGCTCTCCAAGCAGGATGCACCTAAGCCAAACAGTTTTACATACAGCCTTATAGCAAGGGAACACTGTAAATAGATCAGTGTGTATGTTTGTGTGTTACAAATATAGATATACACACACTTATATATATATAAATATATATATACAGATACACACACAGATAAAATCATGTACATGACAAAAGTGGAGTCACATCACAGGAGCGGAGAAGTTTGCTCACCATTAGCAAATATCCTATGAAAGACTGTTGTAACAGAGCAGCCCGTGAGCGGGAAGTAAAACGAGATAAAGTCAATGAGTTGATGAACAGCAAAGCACTTACATCCATAGAGACAGCTGGGTCAGAGTCAGGGCACACAGGGACAGGACTGAGCACTGGGCCCTGCCTCCAGCCACCTCTTCAAAAGAAATTTACCTAAGGAACATCAGAGTTTCTACCTAAGAACCAGACTGGGCAGGAGAGACAAGGCACCTCTGACCAAGCAGAAGATTATGGCTGACTCTGAGGCCAAGAAGCCTGTTCTTTCTGTGAGTGTTCTACAGTCCCTTAGAAACCCCCGCCCCACCCTTTCCGCATCTACATCCCAGCAGCTTCTCCTGGTCATGGATCTCGGCAGCAGAACCCACACTTTCACACCTGGCCACGTGATGCCATAGAAGAGCTAACACCCAGTAAGAGTCCTCGCCCCCTGGCCTGGAACTGAGGGCAGGCTCTGAGCAGATACAATGACATACTGAATGAGTCCTAGGTCAGGTGTGGTGCAGACAGGAAACACACATTACCAGTGCCTGGAGGAGGCATGAGTGGGAAATCTGCACTGCACCCCACACAGCTCCATTGTGCTCCACTGAGGTCTAACTCACAGAGCACTAACTAACAGCAACTAACAGCACATGCTGATGCATTGCTGTGTCTCAGGGGCACCAGAGGACACTGAGACTCTCCAGT
>JAWWLV010000018.1:150515-188981 GCA_035041135.1 Platyrinchus mystaceus | reverse complement strand
AACTAACAGCAACTAACAGCACATGCTGATGCATTGCTGTGTCTCAGGGGCACCAGAGGACACTGAGACTCTCCAGTTTGAGGCCTCCCTTCCGCTGGGGCACTCCAAGAGCTGCCCAAAAGGGTTTTTAATTCAAACCCATCACTTCTTTCCACCTGTGAAAGGTTCTTACACTGCCAGTGAGAATTCCAGGAACACCTCCCAGCAATGCCAACACAAGCAGGCAGCAGCACCGGGCACCCTGTCTGAACACGGTGTTCTCCTCCCACTCAGAACACCAGTAGCCTGTCCCAGGAACACACCTGGCAGCATGTCCCCTCGTGAGACAGCACAGATACTCACAGAGGCACTATGGTGTTGCATATGGGTTCTGTGGAAGAGTACACAGGACACAACCTAGACCTCTCACAAGGAATGTTTTCATCTGACCACAGCTCCACGAAGCAGCTAGAACATTCCAGTCTCTGGGAACACCAGTGGCAAGTTTAAGAGCCGTAGGTGTCTTTCCTATTCTCATCACAAGTTCTTCAAAGCTCCCCATTCATTTGAAGCTTTTCCTCCTTAAATCTATTAACTCTGTGCTTTATGGCACTGGAAAAAAAAGGTTCCCACTCCCTTTTTCTTCCATAGCTGACCCTCAGCACACAGAGATTTACACGAAGAACAGAGAAACAGTGATCAGTCCAGCCAGCGTACGTGTTCCTGCATCCCAGGGAGCAGCAAGGAGCAAAGGGCTGCTCCCACACCTGAACAGGTGTCACGGGAACCAGTACCAATCATTTCCAACATGACACTGCTCTCCTGGCACTGCCTTCCACTAGAAGACAGCAGGATGTCCTGCAGTGCACACCAGCAGCTCCCTTAGCCCGGGTTTGTGCCCTGTATTCAGCAAGTATTCTCTCTTTGCCAAAGCCAAGGGGAGAGCAGCTTTGGGAGCAGCAGCCAGCATGGTGCTGGGAACAGAGCACCAAAATGCAGATCATAGTGCACCAAATCCTTGTTCCCTGTAAATCCATGGCAACTACTGCCCCACTGCAAACACAGGGAAGTGCTCAGATATCAGCCAGCTGTACAGAACAAGGACAGGAAGCGGCAAACATGGGCCTGGCACCATCAGTGACCCTGGAATGACTGTCACTCCAGGGCTTTAACACGAACCCAGCCTGTCTGGCACTGTGCAGGCAGCAGTGCTGGAGAGGAAGGCTCAAGCTCCAACACAACCACCATTCCTGGGGACACAGATTTGCCTTTCCTGGTTGGGTGGGCACTGCAGGAATAGGAGTACATCCTGCAACATTGCCAACTCTAATTTCAGCCTCCACTGGAAATACAGCTTTACCCTCTGGAGGATTCCTCTTCTGACCACAAGTCCAGTCACACTCACTTCCTTTTTTATTTAGGAATCCAGAATCTCCCAGATAAATCACTTCACTTCTGAACATGAGGTGAACCAGGCAGCCCAAAGCTGTGGAACAGAGGGGTTTGCTCAGGAACAGCTGTGCTTGAGCACTGCTGCTGCACAGTCACACTCCAGCACATCCCACAGTTGTGACCACAGACACCCGTTACTTCTGGAACCAGTCCACTGGGGTGACTGCCGTGTCCCTCCCACCATGCCTGAGAGAACCAAAGCTCTGTGGAACTGCAGGGAGCAAAGGTGTAACTGTGCTGAGGCCACCATTTGTGCCCCACACTCAAAGAGCCATCTTCCTTCTAGGCAGCCTCTGAATGGCACTGCTGGAACCACACACTCGGTGAATGGCTCGTCTGACCTGTAGGACCTCCCTCTGGTGAAAGCCATGGCTCCAACACCAGCTCAATGGGTTCGGCTTTACAAACAGTGCCAGTTGCCCTGCAGAATGAGGGCACCTGGATGATACTTCTAAACTAAGCTAGAAAAAGAGAATTTCTTGTGTCCTCAAGTCTACAGCAGACTTCCCATCAGTGGCCTGAACTGAATGCCAAGGAGCCAGCTGTGTTTGCCAGCATACAGGTACCAGATGTACACATTCTTGGAAATCTCTTCCACCTGGACAAAGTCAGGAAAAGACAATAAAGTGAATCCCATGATGACATCAGCCTGTGCAAAGAGCAAGTCCCCAAGTTTACAGGCAGGTTGGGAGCTGAGTGTGCCTTCTGCCATGACCCTGTCTCCCAGGTATAAGCAAAAATCTGAGGTTTGCTATGGAAAACAGAGGCCCCGGTTCTGGAACAAAAGGACAACACAAGAGTTCTTTGATGGGAAGAAAAGTCAGAGGTCTGCAGCCGATGGAGAGGCTATTTTTGGATGATAGGTGAAGTAGAGCATCCTTCCCTGTACACCGCCACGTCAAACCAAAACTCATATAGAAAAAGGCTCTGGGAAGGCAAAAACCCACTCCTCAGGTCGAGAATACTTGCAGAAGTCAAACAACAGGTAGCAAAGCTGTCCCTTCAAAGGTCATGTCAAAGTGCGACATAACACATCCTAACTGCAGACAGATTTTTAGAGACATGGGCATAGCAAACGTGGAAAAACCAGAGCATGCAAGGATGCACTACACTGCCAGGAACATCACTGCTTTCTTACGAAATAAACGATTTCATCACAGCGTGGCTGCCTAAGCAGGACAACCAGGCTCAGGGCAGCCCAGTAGCCTGGAGCCAGGCCCAAGGGAGGGAGGATGCTGGGTGAGGATGCGCGGACAAGCCACTCGCTGCAGCCAGAGTCTGTCAGCTTGATTATAAGTGTGGGTTGCTACAAGCAGCACTCGTGTGGCCTTAGTGGGCAGAGCTACCCAGACAGATCCCAAAGCTCCACAGTGCTGGGAAGAGAACTCTGTGTGTATTAACATGAAAGACTGAGGAGCAGATGAACCCATGGATAATGTGCCTACAAAACTTCCAAGTTTCAGCACCATTTCCTGGGTCAGTCCCTTGAGACAAAAAGTTAAGGAAGGGGCTAAAACAAACAGTACCTAATATCACTCCTTCCTGCACCTGACAGGGGTTCAATCATCAGTAAATTCTACTCCCAGTCTCTGGCACACCTGATGTGGAGGCGGAGGAGTACATGTACACACATGCCTATCACGCCAGAGAACCTGGAAAGGAGTAACCTTTTTCTGTCTGATAGGCAGGGGGACCTCCAGCAAGCCTTACCTGACCCGATTTTGATCAGTCCATTGTGCTGGATGAAGATGGTGTCGCAGGTCAGGTTTCCGTGGATGATGGGGGGATCACAGGAGTGGAGGTAGCTGGACATGCAGAACAGAGCACTGGTCAAGGACTGCCAGGGCCTGGAATCCCTCCCTTAACCCCTTCCCAGTCCCAAGCAATATCAGAAGAGAACAAGAGAGCAAAGGGCACATGCCAGAGATTTACAATAGTGGGAGGGGTACAATTCAGAGTGACTGTACATCAGCCTCTAGCTAGGAGAGAATCAGGAATATTGAGGAATTGTCTCTAACCATCAATCTCCAGAACATGGGAGAAAAAAGAAACCTTTCTCTGATCAGTTTCCAAGAAACTCAGGGTACCAGAGGTAAAGAAACTATTTCATATACCTCAGTACTGCTGAGTGGGTGCTAAAAGGGTTACAGTTATATACCAGAAATATCAGAGCCTTATTCTGGCCCTACGCACAGAGCATCAAAGAGGCACTTCGTGCTATACACACAGGACTGGGCATATCTGCCAGGAGGCATAAATAAAGTTTTTCAGAGCTGAGGTCCCAGGTACACCCTGGTTTTGCACCTCACTCTGCCTGGGTTCAAGTTAGCAGCCAGCACAAATGAGGATGGTCAGCTCCCAGAAGTGTATTAGAACCCCAAATATTCACCAACTGCTGAAATTTCACAAAATGGCACCAGAGTTTTGTCTATGGAGTGCAAGCTGTGCTCTGACATCTGGGTTATTGTTTTTCCAAGGCTCTTATTAGCTACTCATCAACTCTGGCTCAGGTGGAGAAGAGTTTTTAAAACCCAAAACACATTTTACTCAGCTGCATTGCACTGAGATGGCTGCAGAAGATCTGCATCATCAAGAAATGTACAGACCCACACACACATCTAACACCATGCCTCAATATCCATGAATCCACTGCCTGCCACAGGGCTGCAGCCTGCCAGTGCTATGGAAGGTTTCCTCGGTCCTCTCACGTGGGATTTCATTTCTCTGTCATCTCTGCAACACCCTCCTGGCTGTGGTGAAACCTGGGTTATAAAGCTGGATACTCTGGAGAGCTCCCTGATGCTCAACTCCCACAATCACCACCACATCATTCACAACTGCCAGGATCTCAAGGTCAGTACCCCACGTACCTGAGAGCAGAGAGGATCTGGGTACACCATCGCTTCCAGGCCTGCAGACACAGGAGGAAAAGGATAAAAATCATCCACAAGGAGCTGATCTGTAGTTCTGTGATTAACAGCCCACTCATAGGAAGGAATACACGCTCCATTCTGTGGCACCTGAGCTTTTACCCAGTGCAGGTATAAAGGATCAGCTCTCTCATGCTCAGCTTCATTTCTACATATTCCCATAAGTCCAGAAACACATCTGTCCTCCTGAGTCCTCCCCTGCACAGACACCTTCCCCTTTTCCTGTGAGGGCCCATGGAGAGGGACGTGCCTGTCACACCACATGTATGAAGCTGCAGAACTGCTGGCAGCAAAGAACCAGCACAGAACTGCTGTCTCAGAGAATCTGCAGCTGAACTAGGCCACAGGGACACCGAGGAACTGGAGGCACATGTTATCACCAGGTTCTCAAAGGGATCCTCTGCTGAAAGAGCTTTCCAAGGGCTCATGGCTTTCAGAGAATATGGGCATACAGGAAAACAGTTACCTTTTCATTCATAGTTTTGTGATTTTTCTTTGTCTTCTTCAGGAACTGTTTCAAACTCCCTGAAGACATGTACTCAGTGATGAAGATCACCTGTGGGGCATTGTGAGACATTACCCTCTGCTTCACTAATTACCTACACAACACACAATGAGAACCCAACAGCCTGTTTGCTGCTCTTACCCTGGCCTTGTTCTCCTTCACATCAGCCCAGTATTTGTGGAACTTCACAATGTTCAGATGATCCAGCTGAATTAAGTTGTCAAACACCGCTTTAACTTTTTCCTTAACATCAGAAAAAGACATGTCACATCAGAGACCACATCAACCCATATCCTTCTTTCTCCTTGGGTCTTGGTCCCCTTAAATAGCACTGTACATGTCAAGCTCCTACGCTAAGGATAGACGGCATCTCATTTCCTTCTGCACTGCACCTCAGCAGAGCATGGTTTGATCACCAAATCTAAATGAACACAAGAGCCCATGGAAACAGCACAACAGTTTTCCAGCACATTTCCTGGACAGGCCAGGCTTCAGCCAAATTGGCTACACTTGGGGAGCACAGCACTCCAAACACAGCCAATAATCCACACAAAAGGTCACCAGTACTCATAATCCCACCTTGGTGCAAGATATGTTTCCACATTCTGTTGAGAAACACATTAACTTACTTCCTGAAGCTTAAAGTTCTTCCGCTCAGAAAACTGAACTTCATTCCAAACAACTTCCACACCTTCCTCCGTATCCATGGCCAGGTAGGCACTGTCGATCCCCGGGACGTTACGCTGGTTCACCTGGGGGGAAGGATGGAGAGAGGTATGAGCTCTAAGCCAGCAAGACCAGACCACTGCCATGCCACCCTCATGGGAGAATGATGAACTCTGGTCATTAACTTTTAATTAAATGAGCACTCCAGGACAGGGTTGTGCACATGTATCTCGGGATGGGGCATACCCAAAATGAGCCACCGTAGGCTGTGTGAGCAGCAAGTCCTGGGCATACCTGAAGAAAAACCTCTTGTGCACAAAGACTGTACTGGAGCAAAGCTGCATTCTGCCAACAATACATTAGATTTTCATGTTTTAGGATACCTGTAGTTTATTCCACCACAAAAAACAACTCCAACTATACAAAAGGGATACAGAAATGTCTCAAGAACTCAGATACAGCTTCATTGAGGAATCTTCTGAAAGGTAATGATACATGAAACTCAATCAAAGCAGAGAGGAACAAAGGGAAACTGAAGGTTCAGAACAGACATGCGAATCAATGACACAGTGGAAACTGCTACAGTAATTTCTTTAATTAATAAATGCAAACACTGACCCAGCACAAGTACATCCACACCCAATATTAAATACAAAGATGAGCACTAAGAGAGCAGCAAGGTAAGGGGAGGGGATTGAGAGTTTAGAGCCCAGCACGAGAACGGCAAGGGCTTTGGGAGGACATAATGGTGAAAGACCTGCAGAGATCTGAGATGAACCAATTCCCAACAGTAAATTTTCCATAACACTGTTTTTCCTCAGATATGTTGCAGCATCCAAAGATGCGCACGGGCTCTCTCCTCCAACATTCAGAGCATTTGCTCTTCTGCAATGTCTTTGATAGGCACAGTCACAGACATGGTGAATGTCCCACTGCACCAGGCAATGTGTGGTGATAGAACTGGATTCCCATCCCAAAGCACTTAGAGAGAACAAGAGGGTAGAATTTACCTTATAATGATCAAACAGCAACAATTACTGTTCCCATCCACTGGCCACACACCTAGAATCACTTCATAGAATCATTGGATATCTTGAATTGGAAGGGACCCAGAGGGATCATTGAAGTCCAGCTCCTGGTCCTGCACAGGGCAACCCCAAGAATTCCACCATGTGCCTGAGAGCAATGTCCAAATGCTCCTTGAACTCTGGCAGCCTTGGTGCTCGTTACCAGGCTTGGCAGCTTTCAGCTGATCCAATTTCCCCCATGAGGTAACAGCTAACACAGAGATTTGCATGGCAAATCCAGACTCATCTTCCACTTCTATCACCTCTAAGTCCAGGCCATTTCACAGCTCTTCCTTCTCATACTGTTACCTTCTCTTCTCTCACTAGGGACCCCACCAGCATCCCATTTGCTGGAAGCTTCTCACTATGTATAAGAGCTCCCTCAAAAATGCCTTCTCCCTTGGCAGCCACATTCACACAATCAAATTTACCCAATTTCATCATTCCAGCTGAACTGCTCTACCCCATTCTACTCCTTCAGCAGCCCAACAACAAAGAGCGAGAACCCACCAATACAAGTGAGCTTCTTTATGATCTCCCTGGGGAATCCAAAGAAGCCCGATGACATTCAATACTCTGACACTGCAGGTGACACACTCCAGTGACAAATGACATTGAGCACAGTAAAACCAGAGTGATGCAGATTTCTCCAGCACCTGAGCAGTAAATGAGTGTGACACAACCAGCTGCAAGGCGTGGCACAGGCAGGAATAAGAAATACAGGCCATAATTATATAAGGACAGCCTAAGCTATGCAAAATAACTATTGAAAACCACCACAGGAGATGACAGCTATACATGAATCACAGTGCTCCCTTCCATTTGATTTTTTTTTATATATATATATATATATATACACACATATACACTGACACCAACATCTAAATACCAGGCCAGGCCTCTTATGTTTTATCATTAAAGAAAGCTGAAGGAATAGAGATAATTAAGGATAGAACACTTTTCCTTCAAATTGTAGTATAAGCAATATCTTAGGGATGACAGCAGTATAAATATGCCCAGTACAATTACTAAAGCAGAATGACTAAAGGCTTTAACTTCAGCAATTTTAAACAAGCCCCAGGAAGCAAAAAGGCAGGTGTGCATGAGCCAGTGCAGGGGACAAGGTAACAGCCACCACACCGACACCCAATGCCAGTTCATCCCTCTGGATTCTCTTCTTTCATCACACTTGCTGTCTATTCACAGAAACATTAAGGTTGGAAAAGACCTCCAAATCCCAAACAGTCCAACCGTTAAAGGCCCTCTATTGAAAGGCCCCCAGCTTTACTGGATTAACCAAGTCCTCAAGTACTGGCAGCTACTCAAAATCTGCCCCAATAACACAGCCAGGGGCTGAGGACATGCCACATCTCCCACTTCTGGCCAAGCTCAACAAGCATAAATTATTTCCATGACTCATAGGCAATATTCCAGGGCACCAGATAATGACTCAAGACACCAAACCCAGCTGACATCACCGATGGCAATTCTCAGTTTCCGAGGAGATTCGACAGCTTGGGCAGAAGAGTACAAGGGGAAAAATGCAGACAGACAACTGAAAGGCAATAGCTGATTCCTCCCGGGTTCAGGTTGCCAAATCCCTGTTCCACATCCCTCTCCATGCTCGGCAAAGCAGAATCCTAAGCCCTCACGAAATGTAGCCCCCCTAATGTATCACTCTGGTGTTTGTCCCAGACAGCCCACAGACTAGGCAGCTTTTATACCCTGAGGGAGGAAGTGACCCGAGCCCAGCTTAGCCTGAATTTCCGCAGCACGGCAAAGGAAGCAGCTCCATACCACAGAGGTACTAACATAGCTCTGTGTCAGTGTAAGCAAGAGGCAAGGAAACTCAAGAGGAATTCAAGTGAATTTAATTACTCAAAGGGGAGTGGGGGAAGTAGCATAACAGCTCTAAGGGGAAAAAACCTGGAAGCTAAATCTCCCTTTGGCAGGTTATTTCAATTGTCCAATGCGTTTTTTTCTATAGCTCTCAAACATCTGGATATCTATCACTGAAAGAACACATAGTTCACATGATCTGTCAATTAAACGAAAAAACAAATACAGCCTAAGCCACAGGTGACAGCGATTATTTACAATCTAGAAAGAAAAGGTATAAAAACTGGAAAAAAGCCCACAATAACTAATATCAGTAAGGAATGGAATTGCACATTGAAGAGATTGGGAGTGGCAGCACATCAGGCCAGACCCTCACAAGAAGCCCCAGATCTGGTTCAGAGTAGCATGAATATGTTAATGAGTTTCCCTGGCCACTTGTTAAGGCCAGAGAAAGGGATCAAAGCTCTGCCCAACCAGCTGGAAAACTCTTGGGACCAGAGATAAGAGAACCCCTGAGCCAGCAGCTGGTCCACATGGAGCTCAGATTCTCCCTGAGCTGTGGGGAAACAAAAAGCAGCAAATTTACCATCAGCGACAGAACAAAAAGGGCTCTCTGGGATCTGAGGCTAATTCAGAGTGTGACACAACAAAGAATGCCAGATCCACTGCAGGAAAAAGGAAAAGAAATCCAACAAAGCAAAGAAGCAATCCTACTTCAAGTTCTAATTAAACTGACACACTGGCCTTGGCAATTATAGTAGCAAAATGCTTGAAAGGTGTTAATTCAACAAGAAAATTAAAATAACCAGTGTAATATTACAGTGGCAAGGAAAGGAAGGTATTGATTATTACCATGGCTGTACAAACCAACTTACACAGCAACTGAAGTGTAAGGAAAAGACAATGTGACCACCAGCAATATAATAATTGGTTCTTCCAGACATGCTGCAACAAGTAGCAAGATGAAACACATCTGCAAAAAGTTCATCTGTTAACCCAACAGGTACATCTGGACTACTTAAAGACAAGGTTAAAAGTCCTCCATGTGTTAGAGTTTGCCCTCGCTTGTAACATCACTGCCCTGCACCAGCTCAGGAGATGTCGTGCTGCGAGACGAATCAGAACCTGACACACCTTTTTAGCACAGGCAGTATGAGTCCCTGTCACCTCCCGCCAGTCCTGCTCCGCACTGGCCCACCGAGCTGGACCCTAATGGGAGCCAGGACATTCTGCACGGAGCTCAGGCCAGAGCCACAGCTCCTCTGCAGCAAAGGGGTGAGTTTTGAACTACAGCACTGTGTCACACAGACCATGCCAGGCCACCGTCCCGGAGGCTGTCGCCCAGTGGCCATCCAGCCTCTCCAAAAGCACTTGAACAGTTCTGGCTAAACAACACACCACAGGACAGACCTCATTACAATTTCCCCCCAGGCAGAAGATCAACAACTTAAAAAAACCACAAATGTATGACAGGAGTCAAAGGTGCTCTGAACAGCTCCGGATACAGAGTCACTGAGGTTGGAAAAGCCCTCTCAGACCATCGAGTCCAACTGCTTCCCCAGCACTGCCAAGGCCACCACTAATCCATGTCCCCAAGGGCCACATCCACATGGCTTTTAAATCCCTCCAGGGATGGGGACTCCAACCCTGCTGTGGGCAGCTGTGCCAGGGCTGCACAGCCCTTTAAGGGAAGGAATTTTTCCTAATATCCAACCTGACCCTTCCCTGGCACAGCTTGAGGCCGTTCCCCTTTCTCCTGTCCCTTGTTTCCTGGGAGCAGAGCCTGACCCTCCCCGACTCCCCCCTCCTGGCAGGGAGTTGCAGAGCCAGAAGGTCCCCCCGAGCCTCCTTTTCTCCAGGCTGAGCTCCCCCAGCTCCCTCAGCCTCTCCTGCTGCTCCAGCCCTTCCCAGCTCCGTTCCCTTCCCTGAACACGCTCCAGCCCCTTAACATCTCTTTTGTCATGAGGGGTCCAGAACTGCATCCAGGATTTGAGGTGCGGTCCCACCAGTGCCGAGTAACCCACAGGGAGACAGACATCATTCTCATCTACTTAATGGATACCAGAAATGAATACAAATTGCCTACTGCAAGCCCGAAGGGAAGAGTACTCAGTTTCACTTGGAGCTTCAAATTAAACAAGCAATCCAGACAGGATAAACACCAAGTGAGCTATTCCCATTCTGTTCTAGTCCCTCCTGCTCTTCTGTGAGACAGGCACTGAAGACCTGAAATGGGATTTTTCTTGAACACTGGTAAGTAGAAACAGGATACAGCCATTTCTGTCATCCATGTTGCCATGGGATGCTTGAAAAAGCCCCACGCTCCCATGGCTAACTTCAGTCTGGCTGTGCCTCTGTCCATCAGGATTTGCCATGCAGCATCCCCGCAGGCAGGACCTGGAGTCAGAGGCAGCACATGGCCTCTCCACTCTGGTGGCCCAGCAGGAAGCCTCTTCCCAAGCCTGAGCCACACCAAACCCACGGCAGCTGTCACGATACCTTGATCTCTGCCTGGGCTTCCCGAGGCAGGGCTGAGAGGCAGAGGGCCAACAAGGGAAGGCTTCGGTGTTGCTGCACAGACCATGGTATTTTTAGAACAGCTCTGTAAGGAATGCAGAGTGAACCCCATCCCTCGGTCGCAGGCAGCTAGAGGGTGACCAGCACCTCCAGCCTCCCAGGAGCTCTGGGAAAGTGGCAGCCAGCTGCCCCTGCTCCCTGCCACAGCCACATGGAGCGAGTGCCAGCTGTCCGTCACAGTCTATGAGCAAGGACAGAACAGGGCTGTGACAAAAGCTCAGTCCCCTCTGCACCCTTAAGTGCCCCTCAGCTCATTCAGGCACATCCCAAGGGTTTGTTCCTTCCAGAAAGCCCCCACACGAGACAATAAAAATGTTAAAAGGCTGCACATACTCCCTTTTCTGAGTATCTTCCCTATGGTCAAGAAACACCATAAAAACTACAGCATGGCATTAGTTTTCTCCACCAGCTGGAAAAAACCCAGGTCCATTGCCAAAGCCTGTCAGGAAGCTGGCACCTCTCCAAGCACCAGCTTGCTTGGAGAGTCTCTGCAGCCCGTCTTCCTTACAGCAGCAGAACCCAACACTCAGAGCATCTCAAATGCCACCTTTCCCAGGAACGATGCCTCCCTTTCCCACACACAGAAACTCAGACATGTGATAGGAGAAGACAAACTGGTGCTTATCTCTTACTATCTCAGCAAGTTTCTCTCCAAGCACTGAAATCCAGCTGTAACACCCAGCCATCAACAGCTGGGAAGTGCCAATCCAAATGACAGCCAGATCCTTCTTAGGAAAAAAGAAGCAAACTAATGGCAGTGGTGCTACCTAAATTAATTTTCTGAATTTCCAGTGACAGTACCCAATGAAGAACAGCAAGACTGGACTAGGACACACTCACAGGCACAGCACATACTGCCTCAAATTCCGCTCCCCAAGTTTTGTACCTGATATGACACCCAGGGCCACATGGAACTCCATTACCCTGTCCCAGTCCACACATCCCTGTAAGGGAAGCTTGGAAGGACTGCAGCTTTAATCTAGTAACTTGACAGTGAAAAACCCCAGAGATAAAACTAAGAATTAATTAGCATGGCAACCACTGCATGCACAGCCACACTGACACATGAGGTGTGTCCCCAGGGATGAGGCAGAAAGAAACCTCCTGATCTCAGCAGTCACTGCAGTGGGGCAGAACATGGAAAGTGCTCCAGCAGCTGAGCTTCCAAAAGAGTCAGTAACACATCAGGCACAGAACAAGACAGCCACGAGGTCACTGACGGCTATCAAAAACTGAAACATCACCTTCAGCCATCCCAAAAATCCCCCTCAACACTTTAGAATCCGTGGGACAGAAGCACAACCCCTGTACCCACTCTCAGCACAGGACAGTACAATCAGCACCAGGACGAGTTCTTGAGCAGCCTGATATATCCTCTGGGAAAGGAACAAAGGTATTTAAGCAGAGACCAGTGCTCTTCCTCCCATTATCTTCTTTTTCTGCTCTACTTGCCAGGCTTCACATCCTCGCAAAAACCCCTGTGCTGGGGAGCACAGCAGCACTTGAGGAGAGCGACACCATTCCAGGCTGTGCCTCACAAGGAGCCTGTGGAAGGGGCAGCCAGGCCCACCCAGGCCTGTCCAGCCTTTTCCCTCTTCACCATGACAGACACACTCACACACACCTCCAAAAGGGGACCCACTTGTGCCCACATCCACAGTGCAACGCAGATTCCGTCAACAGTACTGAAAGCACCAAAGCACATTACAAAGATGTCAGCAAAGTATTTCTTATAAAGTCTTGGCTCATGCAGTCACATGGTGTCTTCCTATGTAGAAAAGGTACAGAAAGAAATGTGGTCAATAGGCAGCTATCACACCCAGGAGATTCCCACCTGGGAACGGTTGAGCCTCTCCTGCTCACATGAGCTTGCCAAGCCCAACACCATAACACTGGGCTAAAAATAAAGATTCTGCTGCAGCAGAGCACAACTTTTCCTACAGTTATGTTGGACCACTGTTGCATGTGACCTGTGTAGCTCCCAGGGACAGCAGGCATCAAGCTCTCAGTTTCGGGTTCCCCATGAGCCAGGTGCAAGAAACTAAACCTGACCTGTTAATGTGGTGCTGCAATCCAGCTCTGTTAGGAAGTTTCTGTTCCCAGGAGGCACAGCAGATAATTCTGATGATACTTGGACAACCCAAGAAAAATAAGTTATGCATGAATGCTGCCTGCAAGAAGGGCATGGAGTGTCACAGGAGGACAACAGAAACAGGGAGAGCAGCCACAAGGGAGCCACGCTAGCACAGGCTGGAAGAGCCCATCAGCCCTGCGACCGCCCTGCCCTCGCGTCATAAAGCCTCATCCTGTGCCTCTGCCATGGGACAAGATCCTCCTGTAAGGCCTCACCCGTGTGTCAGGAGAGCAACGTGGGCTGTGGGCAAAATTCCAGAACCGGATTCGGCTCGGAATCCCAGGATGGGCTTTGCTCTCTCAGTACCCAGGCACATGCTCGCTTTGGCCGAACTCCTGCCGACCAGCACTCGAGTCGCCTTGGTCCCTTTCCTGCGTGCCGTGCCCCACCTGCTCCTCTCCCCGCGGAGACTTGTGCCCAGCACCACCTCTCCTCGGGAAGCCACGTATTTTCAGGTTTGTTAGAGGACACGGTCCAGCCCAGGCGGCTGGCGTTAAACTATGACCGTAAGTTGGCTACGGCAGCTGCCGCTCGGCGGCTCGGCCTTTCCCGGGGCCCGACACCGGCCCGAGGGCGTGGCCAGCGCGGGCCGCAGCCAATGGGCGCCGCTGCCGGTGATGTAACTCTCCTCGCCACCTGCCATTGGCCGGCTCGCTGGACCAGCAGGCCCCGCCCCGCCCCGCCCGCCCGGCACCGCCCCGGTCCCGGTCCTCGTCCCGGTCCTGGGGCGCTCGGGAGGGCCTGAGGCCGCTTCCCCCAGACCAGGAGCAAGCGGCCGGGACGTGTGGGGCCGGCACGGCCAGCGCAGGCCGTCCTGCTGCCCCAAGACCGTTCCGGGACCGGCGGCGGGGGCACTGTCCCGCCAAAATCTGCTCGTTTCGGTAAAAAGGCACCGACACTCCCCGGCTCACAGCCAGCTCGCTCCCCTCGGCTCACGGGCCCTCTCCGCACTGCCTGCACAGCCCCACCTATGCTGCAGCGAGTTCATCACAAACAGTCAATGGGTAGTAAAATACAGTCTATTTTTTTTTAAAGTGAGAAGAGGCCACTGCATTCCCAAGCGCACACCCGAGCACAGCGCTCGGAGCAAAGCAGGAAAGAGTACCCGGGGAGCAGCAGAGCACAGGCAGCACACAGTCACTCCATAACCACACGCGCCCATTCCTCTCCACGTTATCCCATCTCGATGCTTTCATGGTGCCACCTAATCCAGCATCCAGGAGATACTGCCATGATAAAGGATGAGGATTGCATCACCGAGGAGAGGTCAGCACCTCCCTTTTCCACCCCCTTCCTGTGAGGGGTATCGAGTCAGAGCCTGTCCATGTGCTGTGCTGACCAGAAAAACTGGTGCAGACAAAGCTGTCACACCTTCCTGGGACAAGGAGCACTTTGCTCTGGGATGCTCAGAAAGTAAAGCTGTTATTCAAATAAATTTCATGCTGGGACATCAGCAGTGGGAGAGTTTACTCCAGGGAGCAGATCAGTCCAAAAGCTGAAGATGGCAAAGTGAGTCTCATGTCACGCAGTTCAGGGAACAAAAGCTTCTCCGCAAGCTTGGGGCTCATCGAGCCACAGATTCACATGTGAAATCCTGAGACACATCAGGATTTCATTGCAGGGTCACAGTAATGTGTGTTACTCACTCCCTGTCAGAGAGCCGCTGGTGCAGCCCTCACTGGTGAGCAGCAGCCCTGAGCTCACCCAGATCACCCAGACGTATTCTGTGTCCCTGACACCCATGCCTCAACCCACAGGGTGGAGCAGAGCTCGGACCTCTATGGCAGCCTGAAGCCACAAGCCAGTCATTTAGCCATGCCGAAATGTCAATGAACTTCTTGTGTCTGGGCCCTAATTTGTCTGCAGAAGGGGAAAGTGAAATCCAAAGAAAATACTAGAGTCTCTCAAATCTTACTTGTCATGTAGGAGAGCACAGAAAAGCCTGGAAGGAAATTTCTCTTTCTGTGTCAAAATGATCAGTAGCAGAAAAAATACACTGAAATGATGACACAAACAAACCAGCTTTGTTCTCCAGCATGTGCCAGTTTGGCACAGAGCACAAGATAAAGCACTTCAGGTAAGGAATATATTGTGGAGGGCAGAACTAGAGCTTCACATTGACACCCTCCCCTTGCAACTAATCCGCACAGCCTCACCAGAAAAGGTACATTCTGACCACACCATGCCAGGGCTTGGCTCATGTTAACCCAAACCATGACAGCTCTCAGCAAGCAAAGGTGAAGAACTGTGGGGAATCCCCGACCTTACTTTGACCTCCAAATTCACACTGGAACAAATGACTCTAGCCACCAGCAGCGTTTGCACTACCCATGTCTGCAGCGAGGGACAAAGCAGACAAACGCCCATGCTCAGCACTTCTGCCGCAGCATGTTGTCTGTCAGCACCTGCCAGGGCTGCACAGCCTGCCCAGACAGGGCAGGGGCACTGCGCCAACACAGAGCAGCAACCAGTTTGTGCAGACAGCCCCAGTAAGAAAAACAGGACCCAGCAACAAGCGGACAAAGGGACACGACTTAATCTCCTCGTACCTTCACAGAGCACACTGCCAGCACAAGCACCAAGCAGTGAGTGCAAATAGGACAGGCCAAGAAATGAGCCTGCGTGAGCTGACTGTGCTTTATCCTCACTGCAGAAGCCAAGGCAAACCAAAAACAAGGATTCAAAAGCTGATAACCCCAGGTAACTGACTGCCTCGGCAGCAGGTACTGTCCACGCTCCCCAGCAAGCACTAAGGACTATGCGGCTATTGCTCTTCACCATTCCCAGAGGGAAAGATACACGAAACGCGACGCACGCTGGAGTGCCGGAGCCACTCCCTGCTCCACAGCAGCAACAGCTGGCCGCGACACCGGCCTACAGCAGACGAAGGCAGCACCGGCTGCGCTCCAGCCGGAACGCTCCGGGCCCGACGAACGGCGGCCCCTCGGCTGGCAAAGGGCCACCCACCTCCCTGCCTCCTGGGAGCGTGACGGACCCCCGACCCTGGGCCCGGCTGACGTGGGGACAGGCGGCAGAAGGACCTGGCGGGGCGGGACAAGCGGCTGTCCGAGCCCCGCGCGGCCCAGCCCGGTCCAACCCGCACTCCCGCCTCGGGAACCGGCCCCCGGCACTGACCTCCTCGCGCCGCTTCTGCCAGCGGCCGCACGGCGACTCTTCCAGGATCTCGGACTCGTCCTCGCTCTCCTCCTCCTCCTCTTCCTCCGGGGGCGCCGCGGAAGTCACCGGCGCAGACACCGAGGTCATCCCCGGGCCAGACGACGCGGGCTCCGGCTTGGGGTCGGAGCCGCTGCTCGGCACCTGCTTGGACTCGCCCTCCGACATGCTGTGGTCGCACACCCTGCGGGAGAGGCGCGGCCCGTGAGGCGCGGCAGGAGGCCAGGCCGGGCCCACCGGGCCCGACCGAGCCTGGCCGCGCCCGTCGGGCCTGTCAACCGAGGCCACACCCTGAGCCTGCTGGCAGCACCCGGCCGAGCTGGTGGCGGGCGCGGCGGGGGGCGAGGGGCGGGAGCCGCGCACTTACCGGGCCCGCGGCACCTCCCGGCCCCGAGCGCGTCCCCGCCGCAACCGCCGCGCTGCGTAACGCGCCGGGAGGGGCGGGGCCTCCGTGCAGCCAATCAGCGCCCGGAGCGCCGCGTCAGCGCCCGCCAATGGCTGGCGGGCGACGCCCCGCGAGGAGTCGCACGGCAGGGGGCGCCCTGCGGGCCGGGACGGCAAAGACAGTGAGGGGGCGGGGCCTGCCCGTGCGACAGCCAATGGGAGCGCGACGAAGAGCCGCCAGCGTCGCTGACTGGTTGGCGGGCTCGACCGAGCGCATATAATGCGCCAGGTGCGCACAAGCTCCTCACTGGGGAAGGGACGGATCTGGCACCGGCCCCTTGGAGGTTGCGCAGCTTCAGCCGGTACCGAGTCCCCTGTTCCTCTGAAGGAGCTGTAAGGCAGCTCGAAGCCAGCGGCGACCCGTGTGGGCCGTCCCGAGGCGGAGCGGGCCGCGGTGCCGCTCAGGCCGCGTCTCTATGGTCCGCGCTTCCGGCCGCCGCGCTTCCGGCCGCGCGACTTCCGGTCGCCGCCCGCCGGTGCGAGGTCCCGCCGCCCCCGCGCTCCGCCCGCGCCCCCCGGTCCGGTCCGGGTCGGTCGTCGCCGACCGAGGCCGCCGCGGCTGCAATGGGCGCCTACTTGTCGCAGCCCAACACGGTGAAGAGCTCCGGGGACGGTGCCGGGCTCGGGCCGCGCCCGCTGCACTTCGGGTTCAGCGCCATGCAGGGATGGCGCGTCTCCATGGAGGTGAGGAGCTGACGGCGCCGGGGCTGGCAGAGCGGCGGCATTCGCCCCAGGGCCTCCTCGGGGTCCTGCGCCGACAGGCCCCGACGGTGACGGGGCCTGGGGGCTGCCGGTTCCCCCCCTCCCTCCCGAGGGCGGGGGAGGGATTCTGCCTCTCCTGGTGCCGCCCCAGCCTTCCCCGAATGCCCCACGGCAGCCGCGTGTCCCGGCTTCCACGGGGAGAGCCCCCCCGGTTCGCGAGGGCAGGTACGGCTGGAGAAATCCCCGCGAGGAATGAGGAATTCAGGGTTAAAAGCCGAGGGAAGGAGCGTTTAGTGCTTGGGGCAAAGCGCGGAGCGACAGCAAGGAGGAAATCCTGAGGGAAAATGTCTGGGTTTCTCTCCTGAAAGAAATGTCAGTGTCTTGCTGTGCTCCTTCCCTGTTTTTATCTATTTCTAGGAAGATTTGTAGGAGGAATTCTGCTGGCTTCTCTCAGTCTCCTGTAGCCAGTCCTGGCTTTGCTGGCCTCGGTGTGGGCAGATGAGTTACCCCTAGGCCCACCTGGTTGAGGATCCAGGCGTGTGCCCGCACTCCCCCATGCAGGAGGCTGCAGGAGCTGCCTTGTAAAGCTGCTGGTTGGTGTGAGGGCAGCGTGGGGCTGCTGACCTTGCAGGGCTTGTGAGCCTCACACCCTCTGGGAGTACGAATAGCATGCTGGTTCATTTTCCCTTCTGGGCAGCCAGCACACAGCTGAATTCAGCAAGGATTAACCCTGGTCTCTGCAGCCCCCCCAAGTCTCACCTCTCAGTGTCTGGTTCATGGCCCTTTGGCTGCTGGTAGGGGGGACATCCCGTTCAGGCTGTCGGGGGTTCATGAGCCCGTTGTCAGACACTTCACCACTGCTGGAGTGGGGCAGCAGTACAGGTGACAAACCACTGACCAGATGTTTCCTCCCTTCTGCATGCGAAACCCTGAGCTCTGGTTCTCGGGGTAGAAGGTGCAGAACTGGTGCTTGTGCTCTTGAGAGATACTCAGAGTAGGCGCGTGCTGAGCAGGATGACAGCATATATGCGCTTGGCCAAGCTGGTCCCTCCCAGTGACCCGTGCAGGGGGCAACTGGTGGCACAGGGACATTCCCGGAGCACTGAGATGTAATTTCAAAGGTGATTAGTGTGTGTGCAAGCGGCTGAACACGGCATGGCTCTGGCATCCCTGTGCTTGGAGCTGCAGCATGTTCAGGAGCCAGCCTGGGATGAGGTTCTGACCTCCCTTGCTCCAGGGCTGTTGCTGGTACCTGTGCAGAGGCTGGATGAGGGCCTGGGCTGCAGCCGTGGGTTCTGCACTACCCAGCATCCCTGTCTTATCCCTGCCAGCAGAGGCAGTGCTGAGGCCCTTAGAGTGGTTTAGCTGAGTTGTCCCAAAAAACGAGCGGATGGCAGGAGCTGAACACACACAGCTGAGCAGTCCTGTTGCATTCTCTTGCATTCCAGTGCTCTGTGTTCCACTCTCTGTCGTATCTTGGTTTGTGTTTTTTCCTTTTCTTCACGTTTATTTACACTTTTGCTTTTCTGCAAGGCTTGCAAAAAGTTCTGCGCAAATGTTTGTGCTTAAGACTCTGGTTCTGTGTGTCAGTGAAGGCAGCCAGAGTGCGTAGGTGGTAGGGTACAGGCATTTTGGTTGGCAGAAGCTGTGTAAAGGAGCTTTTTGTTGCCTCTTAAGTTTCAGGAACTGCCAAGTGAGGTGGGTATACAGGGCTCTGAAGAAATACTATAACTTAATGCAGAGAGGTTGCTTTGGGAACTTCTGTGAGCTCTTGCTCGCCCTGAAGTGCGTGAGATCACGGTCACTCAGTTGCTGCAGTGAGCTGGCCAGGGCTGAAGGCTAGGCTGGAGGCTGGTAAGCACACGTTGGTCTTGGTGCTCAGTGGCGTTGGCAATGCCAGGGCCTGGCTGTGCCCCACGTGCAGAGCCACCAGCAGCTGTGCTTGGAGTGGGGCAGACAGGCAGGACCAAGCTCCTGTGCCACGCCTGGGACTTGCTCGGGTGCCGGACTGCTGCAGGGGGGGCTCAGTGAGGGGACAGGGCAGGGCAGGCTGCAGGGAGGGCTCAGTGAGGGGGCAGAGCAGGCTGCAGTGGGGGCTTAGCAAGGGCAGCACAGACCATTTTTGGTGCCACTGCTGGGTTTCCTACCTAGCAGCATTTGCATCTCTTTAATTACACCACTGTTTGGTCACCTGGGACTCATCCCAGTTACTGTGCTGTGGGTTTGCAGTCTCACTGACTTCTGTGGGTGCTCAGAAAAGTGAGTATGAAAATGCTGGTTCTTGGTTTATCCTTGTTTTCTTTTGTGCTCTCTCCAGTGAGCTCTGGAGTAATTTCCTGCATTACCATTCAGAGTAATTTTTTCATTTTGAACTCAGATTGTCACTTGCCTGTTCAGACACTTTCATCCCAGTGTCAGCAATCCATTGCACGGAATGCTGCATAAATCCAGACCCTCTGTGTTCCCATTTTCCTGAGCAGGGAATAGAGTTCTTTTTTTACAAGATCGTGGGACTCTGGAGGGCAAAGAGCCCTTATCCAAGGATTCCTATGTAAAAAACGAGAGGAGTTCAGTGGTTGCTGGGCTGTGATTGAGTGTAGCTCAGTGTGTGTGTAAATTCTGAGATATAGAGGGCAGTATGGACACATTCAGAGATTTAAGCCAGATGTTGGAGTGTTTTGGGGCAGCTGTAGCACATTTAAGGTGATGAACATATCACAGGATGGTTCCTGAACACAAGGGTGTAGGGTGCGTCGGGTGGTGAGGTGGTGGGTGAGGGTTGGACTTGAAGGAATGTCATGAGATGAGCTGGGCAGGCGGAAGGCTTAGGAGAAAGGTTCGGCCCGTCTGTCTGTTCCAGGCTCTGCATTGACATAGCCATGGCGGGTTTGCTTACCTGTAGGTGAAGAGGTCAAGCACCTCTTCTGACTGTAAAATTGGGGTGCTGCCTCCCTCAAAGCCAGCTGTTCCAGAGAGACCTTGTGGAGAGAAGGACTAAGCAGTGCACGTGGCTCCTGTATGGTTGACCTTTTGTTCTAGAGCGTGTCCAGAGACGGTAACGGAGCTGGGGAAGGGTATGGAGCACAAGCCTGATGAGGAGCACCTGGGGGGGTCTCAGCCTGGAGAAAAGGAGACTCAGGGGGGACCTTCTCACTCTCTGCAACTCCCTGACAGGAGGGGGGAGCCGGGGAGGTTGGGCTCTGCTCCTGGGGAACAAGGGACAATCCTTGTCATTCCAGACCTTTGCTCTCTCTTTCAGGATGCCCACAACTGCATTCCCGAACTGGACAGTGAAACAGCCATGTTCTCAGTCTACGATGGACACGGAGGTAACTGTGCCCTCTGTGCTCTTTCCTGTCCTTCAGTGTGACCCCTCTGGGCTGTCCGTGCCTGCTGGGGCATCTATCTATCTCTAGGAATCCTGCTCCTTCCCGGGAAGCGTTTTCTTTGATAGAGATCATCAGTGGAGGTTCTGACTGTTTCTTAGGGATCCTAGAAGGAGGGTCAGGGGCTGATCTGAAATTGCAATCAGATTTGCATTCCATCCTCTATGACTTCGGCTATTTTCATGGTGGATATCCTGGGCAGGAGAGTCACAGAAGGAAAGGTGGTGAGAAAAACCACCTGAGATTGGACCAGAGGTCTGAATGTAGGCAGTGTGTTCTAGTGGTTGCCCCAGGAAAAAGTGGAAATCAGAACAGGAAAATCCATTCCCTGCTGTACCTGCCCAGCTCCCACTTCCCAGGTAAGGGTTCCCTGAGCTGGAAGTTGCAGCCATTCTATCCTGGAGACATGTTGGAGCCTTCTTGATGAACTGTCTCTTCATGAATTTGTTTAATTGCATTTTAAACAGGTTTCTATGTTTGGTGATTGTTTGCATTGTCCATTTTTTATAGAATTATTTGAAAAAGATATGATTAAATCTGCTGCCTGATAATTTTGTTGCAATATCTCCAGCACTTATGAGGAATGAGTGAGTAATCACTCCCTAAGCACTTTTCACTTTTACCATTTTGGACTTCAGGTCCTTTCTTTCAGTCAGAGAAGCCCTGGTCTTGTCTCTGCTCATACAGCTGAATATTGCTATTAAATATCATTGCTAATATTACAGAATTCCTTCTGCCAATATCACATAAAAGCACAAGATCCTGCTGTTAAATCTTGCAAATTATTTTAGTTTTGATCATCCTAAGTGATCCATCACATTTTAATAACCTCTTTTCCTGATAATTTATGTAGATGTTGGTCAACATCTCTTCAAGGAGCTCTCCCAGTGGCCCTCCGTTCTGAAAACTGCTCCTGTCCAACCTCACTGCTTTTCCCGTGGCAGCAGTATGGGAAACATTTGATGATTTATTTGAAAGCCTTTTGAAAATCTGTATGGAGTAGATGAACTAAACTGCCTGTTTCCTCCTGGTCATTTGCTCTGAAACACACTGGCCAGTTAGTGACCGTCCCTGCTGTGTATGTGTCCCTGAGTATTTAAAAGCCGTGTGTATTACAATTTGTCCTGTTTGCTGTGTTCCCGTGCCAGCTCTGCTGCTCTGGAGTGTTGTGAGCCCAGTTCCCCCACTCTGAGGCACTTTAATGTATTTTTGGTGTGGTCTGTCTGCCTCTCGTTTCTCTAATATGAAGCAGATGTCAGTGGAAGGTTACACAGTGCTGTTCATAATTGCCACTTGCCTTTACACCTGAGATATCTAAAATTGCCAATTTGCAAATTATAGCTTACAACCTTTTTTTGCAATAGTCCTTACTAAAAAGCTCAGCCTGAGTAGGCTGCTGGTGAGTAGCTCTTCCAAAGATGCTGTCTCAGGCTGTAGAATGTATTTAATGCTCTTAAATTATTTTCCTCCTGAACGTCATCTTAGAGTGTGCAGAGATTCAGGTGGAGCAGTCACTAATATCCTGGAGAGTATGTTTGAGAACATGGAGATGATGGGTTGGTGCTGAGAGGCAGAGAGTGACAAGGAAACACGATGGAGGGATTCAGCAGCTACTCACCTCAGTGCAGAAACTCAGAAACCATTTGTGTATGTCAGGCAAAAATAAAGATAAGGAGCATCTACCATAAGCAGGTCAAGAATGAATAGTATCAAGCCGTCTGTTCTCCTCTGAGCTCAGTGTGTTTTTTCAGCTGCTGAGAAGGTCTATTCCATGTGTAGGGTTTTAGAGAGACTTTGGACACTCATGACATTCCTGTTAGTGTAGGACATGAAGTGGTATGTTTGTGGATTTTAAATACAATAGGGAAGATTCAAGATAGACATTAGGGAAAGGCATGGAATGGCAAAGCATAGGCATGGCTTTCTAACTCATATTTTAGATTTCTAGTGGTTGAATCTCTACAACTCTTCCTGGACAAACCTTATCAGGAAAGATACGGATATAGTTGAACCTGACTCTGAAGAACAGCTTTTGCCCATCCCTACTATTGTATGAGTTTGTTGATACATTAGTTATTTAGTTTTAAACAATTTCTCTGGTCTCTCCCATGTAAGTTTTTTGGGTGGGAACCTTGCTGAACTTTGTTAGCTGCCAGTGCAAAAACTGAATTTAGCTTCTCTTATATACCTTGCTTATCTCTCAGCATGAAACTCTCCAGTAAGCTTCCTGCTTCAAATGTGTTGGGAAAAGTTTTTATTATTGTGTTATTTGAAAAAAAGGGTGGGTTAGAGGGTTTTTTTTCCTATTAACTTTTTCCATTTCACTCAACAGTTTTTCTCTTACATTTCCCCACTGTGGACAAGCCTTCTAGTCTTTGAAAGATGCTGCTGGGTTGGTTTTTTGCCTTCCCCTGCTTCCTTTTTATGTGCCCTGGCCTCTCTTCCCCCAGATCCTGGAGAATGATATTTGGGCACTCTGCCCCTTCAGTGGCATTTCTGATCATTCTCTGTCACTGTCTCCTTGTGCTTTAGCCTTTTAGCTCTTCCTTTTAATAACTGTCTTCATTAACACTTAATCTTTGCATTGCTTGTCTGTCTTGGGGTTTATTTCTCTCTCTTTGCTATTTTCCATTTCACTATTTTTTTTATATAATTATTGCTATTGTTAGTGTTTTAACCTCCTCTGAACTCAAGGGTTTCCTTCCTTTTGCCCTTCCAATCCTCTCTGCCATACCACGAGGAGAGGTGGTGGGCAAGTGGCCAGGCAGTGCTTAGTTGCCATCTGGGGTTAAACCATGAGAGTCCTTTCTTGGCACCCACCGTGGGTCTCAAAGGGTTGGAGCTAATAACAGATTCACCAGAGCATGTTAGAGGGGATTTATAGCTGTTAGCAGCTGCAGGTCACCACAGTGGTTCAGCTGTTCCTGCTATCAGTTTATCTGACCCTCACTACGCTCTCTTTACCTGACCCACACTGTGGTCTTTTTTGTGCTGTACCTGCTAAAGGCTGGTGTCGGCTCCTGCCTGTTGCTGGGCTCTGCAGTGATTAGTGGTGTTTGCCTGGGAGATCTGTTATTCAAACACTGACCTTGGGCCTAATCTGGCATTTGGGCTCTGCACCGAGGCCATCGCTGTCCTTCAGGCCCATCTCATGGAGACAATTAACAATTATTTACCTTCCTCCAAAAGGTTTTTTAGAGGAAACACAGAATGGCCAGGCAGGACTTTCTTCCTAATATCCCATTTAGCCCTCCTCTCTGTCAGTGTGAAGCCCTTCATCCTTGTCCTGTTGCTCCAGGCCCTTGTCACAGGTCCTTTCCAGCGTTTCCAGGTCAGACCCAGTCTCTTTGTTCCCTGGGTCTGTATCATGGAATGTTTTGCAGTGCTGTGTAGCAGCAGCCGTTTTGCTGTTTCTGTTCTCTGTCAATGACCACTTGATCCCTTTTCTGCAGGCACACTGAAAAAGTCCCTTGTCTGCTGTTTCTTTCTCCCAAATCTCCCCGCCTCTCCACTTCCCACTGTGTTCCCTCTGCCTTTGCTGAGCTGATGGCTGCTGCTGCTTTGCCCTCAATTCCCCTGCTCCCCATTCCTTCACAGAGCCTTGCTCCTGCCTGCACAACTCCTCATCATACCCAGCTGCCTGCACAGCCTCTGTTGGGCTGGGAGAAGAGCAGGGAGTTGGGATATGCAGCAGCTGGTCCATCCTGTGAAAAACTATCTGTGTGAAAACTGTCCTGTAACCTGAAGGAAAAGAGCACACATGGCTTTGGCTGTACCCACATCCCCAGGGAAGCCCCTGGTGCAGGGAGGCTCTGGGGTGCTGTGTCCAGCCACCCATACTGCTGCTTCTTTGCCCTGTGACAGGGAACAGCTGGTCCAGCACAGCCTCAAGGATGCCCCTGAACCCTGTGGCGGGACCTGCAGCCTGCCCTGCTCACCTCCCTCCTGTGCTGTCTTTTCATTTGTTTCTCAGTTTCTAGCTCATAACTTTTTTTTCTTGTGAATGTGAGCCATGTTCCTGTGTCCTACATTGTTCTTTGCCTCATATAAAAACCTCAGTGACTAGTCCAATCTCTTACAACTCACACTACTCTATCTGGTTCCCATTCAAGATAAAATAGAGAAATTCATGATCCCTCACTGTTTACTCTTTCTCCTCTCTTAATAGCACCTCCATGATCACAACAAATGCCTCCATGCCCTGTTCTGTATGTGAAACCATTAATTACTGAGCTGTAGAGGGAATTCTGGCTCTTAAAAATCTCTCAGCTGCTCTAGGGTGGGCACTTGGCTTGAGTTGTTGTTCCTCAGTCCCAGTTTATCCCTTGTGCTCTTGGCATGGTGTTCCTTCCAGCTGCTGTTTGTTGTGCCGTGAACACACACACCCCTTCCTGTACCAAGGTGGCTGCCCCAACTCCTGAAAGGCTTATCTCAAGCTGTGGGATCCCACTGCTGTTGGTGTGGAACACACACTAGAGCACAGAGCATTTTTTATGTGCTCATTACATGTTGGTAATGCTCTGAGAGAGCCTACATTGATCAAAAGCTTCCCTTTTCTTCTGCTTGCACTGACATGTGAAAATAGAGGTTTCCAGGTAGCCTGGGCCTAAAGAGTTGGTCTGAATATCACACTGGGCCTAAGTTCGCTCTCGGGAAGCTCACAGCATTGGCCACACCTGGTGGTTTGGAGCTCACTGAGGTTTGCCAGGGCCATCAACATATCCTGCTGCTCTGGGGTGCTGCCCCTGGGAAGGTGTGAGTGGGACCCCCAGAGTCAACTGCTGTGTCACTGTTCTGTGTTTGGGGCAGCTCTGGTTTGTGTCCTGGGATTTGCTTCCAGAGTTCAGTTGCTCAAGAGCATGCTGTATCTGGGAGGATCAGCCTCTTTAAATGGTTTCTGCTCTTTTTCAGGAGAAGAAGTTGCCCTGTACTGTGCCAAGTACCTCCCTGAGATCATCAAAGATCAGAAGGCCTACAAGGAAGGCAAATTGCAAAAGGTAAGGAGACAATTCTGCCCTGGAACGAGTGAGCACCAACGCGGGGGAAAGCACTTGTGTCGGTACCCAATGCCACTGTGCAGGTTGTCTAGGGAGGCGATGGAGGCTCCATCCTTGGAGCTGTTCAGAATCTGTCTGGATATGGTCCTGGGCAATCACCTCTGGGCATCTCTGCTGGAGCAGGGGGTTGGATCAGAAGAATCCTAGAGGTCCCTGCCAGCTGCAGCCATGCTGTGATTCCATATAGTGTACATGCTGGAAGAGACTGGATTGCACAGCATGGCAATGCTTTCATAGGGAAGCAGGGGCTGCCCACTCACGTCTCTTCACACGCAGGCCCTGGAAGATGCGTTCTTGGCCATTGATGCCAAGCTCACCACTGAGGAAGTAATTAAGGAGCTCTCCCAAATGGCCGGGCGGCCCCAAGATGATGAAGATGAGAAAGAGAAAGTTGCTGATGAAGATGATGGTAAGTAAGTCAAATGCCACTGAGCAGACAAGGCTGCAGCTCCAGGACAGGGACTGAGAGCAGCAGGGCCAGGTCTCCTTTGGCACAAGGTTTTCTGTCCCAGTTTCTCAGTAAAGTTTTGGCTGAGCTGACCTGCTGCCCCTCAGCACTGTCCATGGCTTTGGGCTGGAGCTGGGGGAGCCCAGATTCATTTGGGAACTTAATGCTATGGATAACAAACCAGCTTGTCACCATTTTCCATAGGTCTTCCTCCACAGGGTGCAGGGTTGCAGGATGTGTCAGGAAGTCTGAGCTGGGAAGTGGGCTAAGTTGTGGAAGGGAAATAATGTGGTGTGCAGCACTCGGCTCTCCCAGGCTGGTGGTAGCAGGTAGGACTGAAGTAGATTCTGGTCTCTTCACAAAAAGGCAAGTGTTCCACCAGCAAGTGGTTGCCAGTCCCCAGAGCCAGGTGATTCCTGGAGTGGAATCCTGTGCTGCTCTCGCTGAATACCTTGTGACCAGCCTTGAGGCAGATGTAAGGCAATACCATCACCATTAACACTGTGTTGGTCTGGAAACATTGAGTTTGTTGATTGTCATTCTCCAGCTGACAGGGATGAAGTAGGTGGTTGGTTAGGTTTTCTTTATTGTCCTGTGTTTTCAGGAGTGTTTGGGATATGGGTGTTTTCCTTTTGGGATTAAATAGCAAAGCAAACTATAACCAAGGGGATGTCAGTAGGGAAGTGGTGGTCATTGGCTTATGGTTTAGGGAAAGTCATCCCATTTTCTGCCTACTCCCACTTGGGAGATGCTGTGGTCACTGCCCAAAGCTGTGCTCTCACCTGTTGCACCTGTCCAGGTGACAGCTGGTGGGGATCCCTGCAGTGTTTCAGGCCCATGGAGCAACTACTCTGTTCTTGTCCTGCAGCATTACTGACCAAACCTGCATGTGGAAGCAGCGAGTCTGCTTCCCTGTGGCTCCCCAGGAGCCTGTGCTCAGGAAAGCGAGGCTCTGCGCCCAGCCATGCAGCTGATGTAAAGGTTCTGTGCTGCTGTCAGTCAGCCAGGGAGCATGGGGGCTGGGGCACTGGGAGGACTGCCAGGCTGTGCCATGGTCAGAGCTGTGGCCCTGCCATTTCCATCCTGCTCACCTGCAGCACCTGGGACGGCACAGGCCTGGCTGTGTGCTCACAGTCAGCCTGGGGAGCGCTTAGCCAGCAGCCTTAGCCAGGGCAGCTCATCACTGGACCCAGCATGGTGGGTATCCTGCTCTCTGAGCCTCTCTGTCCTCACGTCCTCTGCTTTCCATTTGCAGTGGATAATGAGGAAGCTGCTCTTCTGCACGAAGAAGCCACAATGACCATTGAGGAGCTTCTCACACGTTATGGACAAAACTGCACCAAGAACCTCAAAGCCAAGTCTGTAGCTGCAGCTGGGGATAACACTGCGGAGGGGACAGGCAAGCAGCATGATGGGGAGTCAAATATGAATGGAGAGGCTGACCCAGGGGAGCTTCCTGACCACAAGGAGAGGAAGAACGGGAAGCCAGATGAAGAAATCACGGGTATTTCCTCCACCTCAGACAAAGCCAACGCTGGAGGCAACAGCCCTGCTCTGCAGAAGCCTGAACTAGGCAAAGGTGACGAGGCCGTCACCTCTTCTACTGGGGAGGCCGGGCCCTCCTGCTCCTCCACGGGAAAGCCCCAGCGCACAACCAAATCCAAATTTTTTGAGGACAGTGAGGATGAGTCAGATGAGGTTGAGGAAGAGGAGGAAGACAGTGAGGTAGGAAAAAGCACCGGGACAGAATGGCCTTCTGGCTGGGCAGAATGTATTGCTTACGGTGGTACTTGAGAAGAGCCCGTGGCTCATCCTAGGTGTGTCCTAGGAGCAGGTGTTTCAGGCTGAGCCTTCGAGGCCATCCCATGGGAATGTCTGGGATTGTTGAGGTAACCCTGAAGGACACACACTCTCATCCTGCAGCAGCCATAGCCAATAGCCCTGGGTCCTGCTGCATGCACCATCCCTTCATCCACTGCTGTAGTGACACCAGCTGCTCTGGTTGTAGCCATCAGGTGTGGGGGATATGTGCCAGATCACCTCACACCTCTGGGGGAACTGACCATCGGTCCCCAGGATGGAGGGACCAGCGGGGGGAGGGCACTGAGTGTCCTGTGTGACTCCTGTGGTATCACTCCTTTCTTGTAGGAGTGCAGTGAGGATGAGGATGGTTACAGCAGCGAAGAAGCAGAGAATGAAGATGATGAAGATGACACTGAAGAACTAGAGGAGGATGAGGATGAAGAGGAGGAAATGTTGTTACCAGGCATGGAGGGGAAAGAGGAGGTACACCCTGTTCTTGTGTTCTGCAGCGTAGTGTGGAGCCAGGGGCACTTGGAAGACTCAGTAAGGGGTTGTTCCTGCTCAAGTGGGATAGAACACCCCATGTGCTCTCCTGGGGCTGAGGGAGCTGCCGACAGCCTGGGTTTGTGCAAAGGCTGAGGGATGGGCCTGGATCTGGGCAGAAGGCTGAGGTAGACGAGGTTGATCCTGCTTGTGGGTGTGGGGAATGTGGAAATGCTGTGGGGCTGGTGTGGAGGGAGAGCATGGGGCAGGAACAGATGGGCTCCACTGGCACTGCTGCTCCAGGGCACAGCACAGCTCCTCGCCAGGTCAGGGCTGCGGCTCCTTAGCCTGTGACAGCACAGGCAGGTGGGCTAGGGACCCAGAGGTCATGTAAAGGGGACATGGCTTCCATGGTGCCAATTTCTCCCTTTGGGGAGATGGCCTGGCTTCCAGTGACAGTCTCCTTGAGCTGGGCTGGGGCTGGAATCAGCACGTTAGAGTGGGGGGGTATGGCAGGACGTGGAACAACAGGCAATCCTGACCCACTGAGCTGCATGAGGCTGGAATGGAGTTGTTGCCTGCCCCTGCCCCTCTGAACACCTTCCTGGTGTTTCACACTCCCTCGGGCTTTCTCTATCACTCTCTGTGTGCTCATGGGGTGAGATGCAGCACCCTGGAGTCTGGGACAGCTGGGGCTGACTCCCTTAGTGACCCAACATGGAGACAGAGAAAGGAATCTCACCAAAATCCTGTGTCTCTTGCAGCCCGGCTCGGACAGCGGGACCACCGCTGTCGTGGCGCTGATCCGGGGCAAGCAACTGATCGTGGCCAACGCCGGGGACTCGCGCTGCGTTGTGTCGGAGGGCGGCAAGGCCGTCGACATGTCGTATGACCACAAGCCAGAGGACGAGGTGGAGCTGGCCAGGATAAAGAACGCTGGCGGAAAGGTCACCATGGATGGGAGGGTGAACGGCGGCCTCAACCTCTCCAGGGCCATCGGTGAGCAGGAGGGTGGATGCTGGCAGGCCTGGCCTCAGACAGCCGTGCTTCCAGCACTGCCAGCCACCGAGGTTATAGAACAGTTTTAACCGGATGAGTAGAGCCTATTCATTATTTCATGGGAGATTTCAGTCTAATTGGAGAAAATGGCCATGAAGCAATTGGACACCAGTGGAAAGCAGCACCTGGCACCTTCCAGGCTGTTGTGCCAGTAGCTAGGTTATCAGAAACCAGCTTATGTAAACTGTCCCAAAACCAGACTGCTGTCTTTGGAAACAAGACTTTTCCTGCTCTCTGTCTGTTGAGGAACCTTGGTGTGTTGCTTCCTGGGGACCTGGCTTCAAGGCAGTTTAAACCCACTTGGTCATCTGTACTTCTGCAGAAGGACCCAAACCATTGAAATCATTATCCTAGGGTTAAGAGATAATAATATCTTTAGGATAGAGACAAGGAGTTTGTTTATCTAGGGAGACACTGGCATTCCTACCTGCTATTTTGCGGTGGCCCCAGAAGTCCCTTTGTAAGCTTTGATTCCTGATAAACTGCTAGCTGGAGCTGGGGGTCAGTTTTCTCAAGTGAGCTTTGAATCATAGAATGAACCCTGGGATGGTTTGGATGGGATGGAACTTAAAAATCATCTTGTTCCAACCCTTGCCGCCATGGGCAGTGACACCTTCCACTAGACCGGGTTGCTCCAAGCCCCATCCAGCCTGGCCCAGAACACTTCCAGGGCTGGGGCAACCACAGCCTCTCCAGAGGTGACAGGTGCTGTGTGCTGTTGGCTTGGTGCTGCCCCAGGAGGTGGGGAAGCAGCACTTGATCTGGGGTGAAGAGAGGCTGAGCTGGCCAAGGCCCCTCTTTCCTGGGCTAGCCAGAGCTGACACCTGGAACCTGCGGTGGTTCCTCTGCCTCATGGCCCACAGCCTGATCCCAGGCTGTGGGAGCACTGGCTGGATCCCACTGGGGCCTTGTGGCGGGGCAGTGCTGCTCACTGTGCAGGGCAGGCAACACTGCCCGTGCCCAGACATCCTCCTCCCCACCGCAGGGGATCACTTCTACAAGCGGAACAAGAACCTCCCTCCGGAAGAGCAGATGATCTCTGCCTTGCCTGACATCAAAGTGCTGACAATAAATGACGACCACGACTTCATGGTCATTGCCTGTGATGGAATCTGGTGAGTGGTGAGGGAGCTGTTGTGCCTCTGGGGTATCGCTTCTCTGGTCTTTCTCTGGAGCTGGGCCTGGGAAAGGCCTGTTGGACACTGGCATGTGTGCTCCCTTCACCTGCTCTTCTGACCTCTCTGCTCTGCAGGAATGTGATGAGCAGCCAGGAAGTGGTGGATTTTATCCAGTCCAAGATCACTCAAAAGGATGAGAACGGAGTCCTGCGGCCGCTCTCCTCCATTGTAGAAGAGGTAAAATCCGGAGCTCTGCTGTCCCTGCAGCAACACAGCATTTCTGTGTTCCAGCTCAGGGCCTGGCTCTGCCCTCCTGCTCCCTCACATGGGCTCATCCAGCACTCAGGGGGTCTGCAGCTCATGGGCTACAATGGGCAGGAGCAGAAACACCTCTGCAATGGGACCTGGTTCCCTGGGCACCCAGGCCAGTGTCTGACCTGAGGGGTGTTGTCCAGCCAAAGGAGTTGCTGCCCACATTCAGAAACCTGGGGCTGCCGAGGTTATTTCTGTCCCTTCTCTGGTGGGAACAGCATTTAAGCCATCCCACACAGCCCTGGCCTGGCAACACCTGAGCCACTGTCAGGTGTTGGAGTGGTCCCAGTGCCTCGGAGTGGTCCCAGTGCCTCGGAGTGGTCCCAGTGTGTGTCTGTGCTCTCTGCTGACCTGCCCTTTCCCTCCCCAGCTGCTGGATCAGTGCTTGGCTCCAGACACCTCAGGGGATGGCACCGGCTGCGATAATATGACCTGCATCATCATCAGCTTCAAACCCCGTAACACACACCCACCTGCTGAGAGTGGGAAGCGGAAACTGGGGGAGGTGGCAGCACCAGTGGAGGAGAACGGCGGGGACAGCACCAAGAAGGCCAAGCTGGAGTAGCGGGGCTTGCCCAGGGACTGGGCTATGCTCACCAGACTCTCGTTTCTTACCCATGCTGAACTCAAGACTCCAAGTCTTGTCCTTTTTTTAGCCTTAGCAGAGGCCTTGTTTGTCCATGTCCTGGTTGGGGGGTGGGGGGCGGGTCTGGTTAGCAAGGGCATGTCGCACTGTTCATCCGTAACCATTCCAAAGAGGGAGCGAGGACGGAGCTGCGCCCAGGAGTGCCACAGCACAGAGCCTGTGGTGAGGAGCAGGAGGAGGAGGATGTCCCCCCATTGTCTCCATGTGGTTGTTGCCATTTCTGTGCCTGTGAATTTCTGTTTGGAGGGAAGAACTTTTTCACTGTTGAGGTTTTTTTAATCTGCACCCGATTATTTAAGGCCCTTTCTGTTTTTATTTGTGAAACAATCTGGCGGTGGTGCTGCGGCCACGCCGTGTTTGGTTGTACACTTTCAATCAAAACTTTTTTCAAACTAAAGGAGTGGAAAACACAGCTGTGCTCCTGGTCCTTGGTTCTTTCCTGGAAGGGGAGGTGAGGAGGGTGGGGTGGGAAGGACATTTGTCCTTGGGGTCTTGGAGCACTGCAGGGCTTTGGCCTGTGGCTCCCGGTTCACCCAGGATGGCTCTGCTGAGGATTCTCAGAGCAGACACGAGTCTCTGGAGACAATCTGTGTCTGAAGGAACGGGGGCATCAGTCACCGTACTGAGCTCACCTGCCCTCAGCAGGCAGCACCCATCGAGCTGCACCTTCTGACAAGATGCAGCAAGGGGCACCTCCCTGATGCACAGCTCGAACAAGGTATGTCGATACCTGTGGCTGCTCCTGCAGGTGTGAAGTCCCTGGGCTGTAAAACACTGATGGAAAGGTGGGCTCTCTCTGTGCAGTGGAAAGAGCCACAGACCCAGCAAACCACTGGAAAAGAAGAGCATCTGTGGTGAGCTATTATTTTTTTCTTTTTTTCTTTTACACACAACTGGCCCCTTGGTGTCTGTTTCCTACACTTGCTCTTCCCGAGTCCCTCCTTCCCACACAGCCTAGAGCAGTCCCACCTGCCCCGGGATCCTACAGGGAGCCACAAGCCCTGTGGGCAGCAGCCTGTTGCTGCTGGGGTATCTCCCCCTGGTCCTCAGGGGCTCTGACCATCCTAAGGGCCCTGTGGCAGCTGGGCTGGTGCCTCTGCTGGCTCTGCAGAGGTGACCAGGACCCCTCCCTGCACAGCTCCTGGAATCCTGTGCTCTTCCATGTGAGCTCCTCCTGGTGAGCTGCCAGGACAGAACCTGCCAGGCAGTCATAGCAAAACCCTGGAGTCTATTCCTTAAGCAGCTGCAGCAGCTTAATGCAAACACCTGCAGCTTCAAGGGCCTTTGATGTGGCACAGGACCCACCACAGAGGGCAGGATTAGATAGGGTGTTGGGAAGAAATTGTTCCCTGTGAGGATGCTGAGGCCATTGGCAGTTTGCCCAGAGAAGCTGTGGCTGCCCCATCCCTGGAAGTGTCCAAGGCCAGGTTGGACAGGGCTTGGAGCAACCTGGGATAGTGGAAGGTGTCACTACCCATGGCAGGATGGCATAGATGAGCTTTAAGGTCCCTTCCAACCCAAACCCTTCTGTTATTCTGGTACTGCCCAACTTTAAGCAGTAAAATGTCCAGAAGCAGCTTTTTCTCCCCAGGATGCTGCAGTGGAGTCAGAGTGGCCACAGGCAGGACCCCACTGCCTGAGACTGCGCACCCCATGTGCTGTGTGCCCCATGTGCTGGGTCCCCACCCACGGCCTGTGGCATTACCCCACTGTGCCGCAGGAGACAGACAGACCCTTGGAAAGCAGCTTTATTTCCCAGTAGTGCCTCTGGGGAGGGGGCAGTTTGGGCTGGCGCAGCAGTGCAGGATGTGCTCCACACCTACCCAGAACCCAGCTCTTGGGGCTGGGAGTGCCCGCAGAAGGGGACTGGCTCTGCCACAGGAGGGTACCAGGCTTGTATGTGGATTGAGGCTCTTCCTCTCAGCCCTCTCACTCCACAGGGACACCCACAGAGCTACCCCTGTCACTGGTGGCTCCCAGGGAGTCCCCAGAGAGACTCTGCCCAGACAGGGCACTGCTCAGGCTCTGCTGCCGGGCAGGATGCGGCACCGCTTCAACCGACACCTCCACCTCGATGGTGATGCCTTCCCTGTGGACAGACACCAGCCTGAGGGCAGCAGCCTGGAGGGAGACGTCACCTGTCCCTGCATGGCACGGGGGGCGCAAGGGCGGCTGTTCGCAAGGGATGTGTCAGCCCCCAGCACAGCCACCTTGCTCACCTGTCGGAGGTGTCCTGGCCCTCGCTCAGCATGCTCCCCGCCAGTGCTACCGTGCTGGCCGACTGGCTGTCCCATGCCGGCCCAGGGCGCTGGCTGTGGCTGCTGCTGGGGAGGGAGGCGGTGGGGTCTGGGGCTCCGTCCTCACCTGGCCTGGGGCTGCGGTTTGGGCTGGGCAGCACTGACCACAGCTCATTCACTATAGGAGGGAGACAGCGCTGAGCACCCTGTTCCCCAGGACTGCTCCCTGCCGGAGCAGCGAAGGCATGGGCCAGGGCCAGGCAGGAGACTCACGCTTGGCCAGGTTCTCCAGCTCTACCATGCCAATGTCTCCAGGTGAGCGGCCACCCCCACAGCCCCAGCGACTCTGGCACAGTGACAGCACCACGGTCCCATACACGTAGGTGAGCATCAGGGGCACACCAACACCTGTGGATGGACAGGTAGTCACTGCCCAGCCCCAGTGCCCCTGGTCCCGGACATCCCCTGAGGCCACTCCCCAGCCCCACTGCTCAGTGCAGGGCAGTGCCCTCGGCCCCAGCCTGCACTCACCCACAGTGACGGCTGTTATGATTGGGGACACAATGAGAGAGAGAAGGACGCTGCTGGTGACAGAGAGGCACTGCTGGCACCCTGATAGGCTGCTCCGCCGGCTTTGGCCCAGCACCTGCAGGAGAAGATAGATGAAGGACTCTACAATGACCTTGTGGCCTCTTCCCAGCCTGGCAGAGCTCTAGCTGCAACCACAGCTACCCAGACACTCCTCCCTCTCCTTAGGCACAGGCAGCCATGACAGTACTGCCACCACAGCTCACGTGTCCTTGCAAACCCCCACTTGGCCCCCAGACCTCTTCTCCATTTCACCCACCCCAAACCCCACTCCCCACACTGAGCACACCCGCATTGGCGGAGAGTGCTGGGGGGAAGCGTAGGGTCCTGGCAAGGAGGGGTTGTGGGCAGTCAGGGGTGGCACAGAGACGTGCTGAGGGGGGTCAGGGGTGGCAGAGGGATGTGCTGTGGGCAGCAGGGAGCACTGCAGGTCTGTCCTGGCCAGGAGCCATGGGCTGCCAGGCTCAGCAGGGAGCAGGACCACAGGGACTCCTAGACTTCCTGCCAGTACCTTCCTACCCATGTAGATGGGGATCCCAATGGTAATGACAGGGACAGCAACGCCTGCGACGAGGGAGATGACCATGGGTGCACCCAGCACCATGCCCAGCTGCCACAGGATCCTCCGGGTCCGCGACCATGGCCTCTTCCCCCAGAAAGTACAGCCAGAGGGGCTGTGGGGACAGAGCAGGGCTGGGCCAAGGCAGAGACCAGCACAGCCCAACCCTGTGCCGGGGGACACCCGTGGGCCCACCAGAGAGTAGACAGCCAGGTTCCCCCAACCCTGAGCTCCAGCTGCCTCCTGGGAATGCCAACAGCTGGCCCCAGCCCTGCCAGACCGAGTGGCACAGACCACCCTGCTCCCCTCAGCCAGCCACAAACCTGGGGCCAGGCCTGGCTGCCCCCATCCCAGTCCCTGAGCTCCTGTCAGGGCCCCCGCCTGGGGCAGCCCCCACAGCCCCTCGCTGACCTCAGGAAGTGCACATCGGAGATCTCCCGCAGGCAGAGCCAGCAGAAGAGGCACCCGCAGACAGTGCAGTTCATGCGGTTGCAGCTCCCGTCGTTGATCTTCATAATGAAGGCGCTGCAGCGAGGACAGACCTTGATGTCCTCAGCCTCAGCTGGGGGGGAGATGAGACAGGATGGGGGAGCAGGATGGGACACATCCTGTCCCAGGCTCCCCAAGTCCCACGAGTGCCAGAGTGCCACACACCAGCCTGACTGGCACAGGGGCTACAAGCCTGAGGCAGCCAGCAGCCCCAGCTCCAGCAGACCCACAGGCAGGAGGCACAGAGGCACCCAACTGTGCCACACCCCGACCCTGCTGCTCCCATCCAGGGCCAGGGCCTCACCGTGGGCTGAGTCCTCAGGTTGGGCCGGCTGTGCTGTGGGGGTGGCCAGGCCAGGGGCCGGTGGCGCTGGCACACAGGGGCCATCAGGGTGCCAGGGCTGCCGGCAGTGGTAACAGAACTCGGTGCCACAGCCCTCGCGTCCGCAGGTGAGGCGGGGACACTCGGCACAGCCGTGGGCGAGGACAGCATAGCTGTGGGGAGAAGGCAGTCAGAGCTGGCACAGGTAGGCCGGGCAGTGGCAGGTCCCAGTCCCGCACTGAGCTGGAGATACAGCCCCGGCTCAGGGGAGCTGGGACACATTCTCATCAGCACAGACTGCAGCGCAGCCTGTCCCGTCCAGCACCCGCAGCCCTGTGGTTCATGAGCTGCCCGGCGCAGCCAAGGACACCAGCCCTGGCAGGCAGGCTCTGGGGCCAGACAGGGACCGGACATGTCCCTGTGCAGCCCAGCCCCACACGGGACCGAGCGTGGGAAGGGCTCACAGGACGCCACTGCGGCAGGCAGGGGGTCCACACCGCTCCCCGCTGCTGCCCCCGTGCCAGCCCAGCGATACCTGCAGTCGGGCGCGGGGCACCAGCGGGTGCCGGGGTCAGCCACCAGCAGCCGCCGCAGCAGGAACTCCTCGTACTTGTCGCGGAGGGCGGGCTCGGGCAGCAGCCGGTGCACGTCGTCAGGGGGGAGCGCGGCGGGGCAGTGCGGACACGACACCAGCACGCGGCTCTCGCTGACGGCCAGGCGCAGGTACTGCTCCAGGCAGGCCCGGCAGGAGCGGTGGGCGCAGCAGGCCAGCGTTGGAAAGGCCTCGGGGGGCTGGGGCAGCAGGCACAACGGACACTCCTCCAGTGACCGGCCTCCGCCCGGGGGCAGCGCCACGCGCGTCTCCTCGGCTTTCTCCGGCTCCGGCAGCGTCTCCCCCCGCACGGCCTGTGGCTTCCGCACGAAGCAGCCCAGGAGCCAGCGGGGCCCGGGCACGCGCGGGGGCTGCTCCATGGTGGCCCTCAGAGTGGCTGCCGGCTGCTGTCGGGCTACAGAGGGCAGCGGGGAGGTGCCGGCCCCGGCATGCCCCCCATGGCCTGGCTCCTACCTGGGCCTCCCCACAGTTAGTGGCGGAACCATCCCCGGCTGCAGTCGGTGCCACTCAGCCTGTAGAGGAAGCGCTCCTGAGGGCAAGGCCCTGGGAATGGGCCCTCGGCACTCACGAGACCCCTATAGTGCCCTGCCGACGGGCCCCGGGCCTGTCCTGCCTCATCCTGTCTCCTTCAGCTCAGCACCAAAGTCCAGAGGCACAGGACTCCCAAATCCCCGGGGTGGGGAAGACAGCAGCGGCACTGTGACAGCCAGCTCCTGCACGAGCAGTGTGACACACAGCCCTCCCCAGCCCGGGGCTCTTCCCCAGCGTGAGACACGGCTGAAGCACCGACTTTCCCCTGGAGTGCCAAGGGACCCAAGACCCCGTTCAGTGACCAGGAGCTAGGTGATTCCAGCAGGGAGCCGAGCCTGTTTTCCCTTACTTAGAGCTCGGAGTCTATGGCCACACCACAACCCCTCCGCCAGCAGTGCCCGTCCCTCCCCTCGCTCCTTCCTCCGCTACACCCCTGCCCTCCCCACCTGGGCAGCATTGCTGCATCCCACTGCCTCCTCTGCGTTCCCGCGGCAGCTCAGCCAGATGCGGAAGCGCCGGCACGGGAAGAGGGAGGGACCAGTGACCTCGGGGAAGACCGAGGAGTCCGATCACACCTGCCCTGCTGGCCCGAGCGCGGGGCTGCTCCACCTCCCCCCAAGGGATACAGCAATGCCCGAGGAGCGGCCGAGGGCGGAGCTCGGAGAAACCGGGCTGACACGGGAGTTAAGCGGTGGAGGAGAGCGGGAGGCCGGCCGAGGCTGTACCTGTCAGCGGGGAATCATCGCTGGCGGCACGGCACGGCCACGGCTCCCGCGGGACGGACACAGCCCGACACATCCAGCGCCCCCGGGACCTGCAAAGGGCCCCAGGGGTCCGTGAGGGGGCCGAGCCGCTGTTTACACAGCCGGGGCCAGTGCTACGGGCGCGGACCGGGCACAGCACCGGGGCGGGGCCGGGATGCGCCTCCGGGGCCGGTCGGAGCACGGCGGCACTGGGCAACCAGCGGCCCTTCGCCGCACGGGGCGGGACACAAAGCGCCGGGTGAGCCGCTCTGACCTCGCGGGGACACTGGCACAGGACTCACCGGGCTCTGCGCTCGGCGGCCAGCGGGGGAGGAGACGCAGCCGCCCTCGGAGGGGCACAGAGACCGTCACCGCCCGCCCCGGTCCCGGTCCTGGAGGAGCCCCCGCCTCCCGCCACCCGGAAGGGGCGGAGCCGCCGCTGTCCCGAGCCGCCGCTGTCCCGCCCCGCCCCGATCCTCGCCCCTCCGGGCCCCGCCCGGCTGTCCCGCGGCCCGCCCGGCGCGGTGCGGTGCGGTGCGGTGCGGTGCGGTGCCGGTGCGGTGCCGGTGCGGTGCCGGTGCGGTGCCGGTGCGGTGCCGGTGT
>JAWWLV010000018.1:134215-150080 GCA_035041135.1 Platyrinchus mystaceus | reverse complement strand
CGGCCTCCGAGAAGGGACCGCCAGGTGCGTGCGGCCCCCGCGGAGACGCGGCCCCGCGCCGGCAACGCCGCCGGCGGGGATGCGGCCCGGCCCAGCCGCCCTGTCCCCGCGCTCGGCGCATCCGGCAGCGCCCGCCCTGGCGGAGACCCGCCCGGCGCGGAGTCCGGCCGCGCTTCCCCTACCGCGGGACGAGGCCCGGCCCCCGGTGGGGCCCGGGTGGGCTCTGCCCACCCGGCACCGTCCCCCGAGCGCTTCCTGCCGTAGAGTCCCGAGCACGGCGTGTCCCCGCGGCCGCTCTGGGGCCGGGCTCCCTCCAGATCCGCTCCCCGCCCAGTCCCGGGCTCGGCTCTGCTGCCCACCCGGGAGCCGGGCCCGGACTTAGGGTCCCACCCCGCTGTCCTTCTCAGCCCTGTGTGGGGCGCGGGGCGCTCCCGGGCTCGGGGCAGCCCCGGCCGAGGCAGCTGGAGGAGCGAGCGCTGCTCAGCTCCATGTAGCTGCCTCGCAGGGACCAGAGGGAGCCTCACTCCTTGCCCCTGGCAGTGAGCGATGTGGGGACAGAAGGGCGAGAGAAGGGGGCATGGTCTGCCCGGCCCCGTGGCTGTCCCCTTGCTTCCCCGAGGTCTAGGCCCTGCTCCCTGTGCTCAGTGGCCGTTCCAAGCTCCCGTCCTGCTGCTGGGGCTCAGACCCAGCTGCCTGGCAGATGGGGCTGCACTTCCCTGCGCCGGGACAGCCGCTTGGCTGCTCTGGAGATGGGTGTTGCCAGGGCCCAAAGCCACCGGGAATCCCTGTCCTCCCGCTCAGCCCCTGCTGGGAGCAGGACCAGGACCTCGGGGCCCACAGGATGGACAGGCTGTTCCACCTGGGCAGCACTGGCACGGCCGCTTGGGAAGGTGCTCCAGGGATGCTGTGGCACTGCTGGGCTGAGGGGACAGGGGGCTCCTTGGTGTGGGGCTGAGCTGAAGGGACAGGGGGGCCCTTGGCAAAGGGCTTGAGGCAGGGCCAAGGGTTCCCTGGCAGAATGCCCTGTTCTGGGGTCTGTTCTCCAGGCAGTGCTTGTGGAAGGGTCCCAGAGGCTGTAGGGGCTGCCCCATTCCACAGTGTGGGTCAGCCTAACCTCTCTGCCTGCCTGGGGCTCTGGGAGCTTGACCCAGCAGGATGGGGAGCAGCGAGGGGATGGTCCAGGCCGCTTTCCAAGGCACAGGCAGCTGCTAGGTCTGACAGGCCCCAGGGCTGCAGGTCAGGAACAGGACAGGGCCAGCAGGACACAGCTTGTGGCTGGTAGTGGTGAGGCTTGGGCTGCATGTTGCTGCCCCTCTGGCCCTGAGCACCAGCCTAGGGGTACATCTGGGGCACAGGGGCTGCAGGAGGATGAGTCTGTGCCCCCTGACACAGACTGGGAAGTGCCCCCTGAAAGCCTGGCACAGCCTTTCCCCCCAGTGCCATGGGACAGCAGTGCTGTGTGGGGCTGGAGAAGGCACTGCTTGCAGGATGGAGGGGGCTGGTGTTGGAGCCCCATGGGTGTCAAGCCATGGGAGCATGACCAGCTGTCGACCATGGGGCTGGGGCAGTGGCACAGCAAGGGGGGCACGGAGCAGCTTTATGGGCACCCAGCTCTCCTACCTGGGCCGGGCTGCACCCACCACCTTCCCACCCACCAGGCTCAGCAGTGCCGGTGGGTGCCTGATCCACCACTATCCCCTTGCCCTTGGTGCCAGGGTCTTGGCCGGTCATGCAGAATTGTCAGGGTTTCCTGAGGTGCCCAGGACAAGCCCTCAGTGGGGTGTTAGGGCAGGCTGTGGCCATGGGGCTTCTCACTGCATTGCACAGTGCAGTGGGCTCCCACCGGGTGCCACAGGTCAGGTACAGCTGCCCAGACACTTCTGGGATGGGGGGCACAGGTGGAGGAGCTGTGCCCAGGCCAGCCTGGCTGACACTGCCCTATCCCCACGGTGTTCTCAGCAGACACGCTGGTGGGGAAGATCGCCATCCCAGCATACGCCCTGAGTGACGACGACTGCTCCTCCGGGTACCAGCAGCTGAGTGTGGAGAGCGACCCTGAGGAGGGGGGCGAGCCCGGCCCCGCTGCCCTGCCCTGCCGCCAGTGCGGGCTGCAGCTGGCTGCCAGCCTGGGCCAGAGCTGCCTGCAGTGCGCCGGTGCCGAGGGCAGCCGCAGCCAGCGCATTGTCTACTCCTGCCAGCTCTGCCCCTTCGCCTCCCACTACTCCAGCCACCTCAAGCGCCACATGAAGACACACAACGGGGAGAAGCCCTTCGCCTGCCCGCAGTGTGCCTATGCTTCTGCCCAGCTGGTGAACCTGACGCGGCACCTGCGCACGCACACCGGGGAGAAGCCGTACCGCTGCACGTGCTGCAGCTTCGCCTGCAGCAGCCTGGGCAACCTCAAACGCCACGAGCGGGTCCACAGCCAGGACAAGCCCTTCCAGTGCGCTGCCTGTGACTACCGCTGCAGCCAGAGCCGCAATCTGAAGCGGCACATGCTTAGCCACCGCCTGCCTGAGGGCGAGGGTCCGCACCGGCGGGACAAGGACCCAGGTAAAAGTGGAGGGGTATGGGGATGGGGGGAGAGCAGCTGGGAGGACCCTGGGGCTGGGGCAGGGCACCGGTCCTGCCATCGACCTGGTGCCAAGTACTGCCAGGCTCACCAGGGCTCCTCACAGAGCCGATCTCCACTGGTGCTGTGCCACCCTGCTCACAGCCCTGTCTGTCTGTCCACAGAGCCGCTGCTGCCGGAGCTGAGCCTGCATGTGGGCAGCGGCAGCGGCCCCTTTCTGCCTGGCTGTGCGCGGCTGCGGGGCGAGGAGGCAGCCGCACTGCCCGAGCTGCTCTTCCCTTTCACATGCCGCATGTGCGGGCTGGTGCTGGACGACGGGTTCGCGCAGGACGAGGGCCTGGCTGAGCAAGTCTGTGGGCGCTGCAGCCTGGCAGTGCTGGGCACCGAGCCGGGCGCCAGCCCCCGCAAGGGCACCGGGGACAAGGGCTTTGCCTGCAGCCTCTGCCCCTTTGTCACCCACTATCCCAACCACTTGGCGCGGCACATGAAGACACACAGTGGGGAGAAGCCCTTTGCCTGCCCGCTCTGCCCCTACGCCTCCGCCCACCTGGACAACCTGAAGCGGCACCAGCGCGTGCACACGGGCGAGAAGCCCTACAAGTGCCAGCTCTGCGACTACGCCTGCGGCAACCTGGCCAACCTCAAGCGTCATGGGCGCATCCACTCAGGCGACAAGCCCTTCCAGTGCAGCCTCTGCAGCTACAGCTGCAACCAGAGCATGAACCTGAAGCGGCATATGCTGCGGCACACAGGCGAGAAGCCCTTCCAGTGCCGAGACTGCTCCTACACCACTGGCCACTGGGACAATTACAAGCGCCACCAGAAGATCCACGGCCACACGGCCGAGAGCTGGGTGAACCCACGCAATGCCAAAGCCCTCCTGGCCCCCCCAGCTGTGGGCACGGCCCTGCCTTGAGACAGCACTTAGCCCAGTGGTAGGCCTGGGCTGCCTCGGCCCCTGCCCTCCCTGGGGGAGGGAGGACGGGCAGGAGACTCTGGAGAGGCTCAGGGCTGCCTTAGGCCAGGGCCTCCAGCAGCCCTGTCCTGCCTGAGCAGGGTGAAGAACACGGTGAAGCCACGACCGGCAGCTCAGGCGCCTGCCCCCACGGCAGCACTGCCATGCCCCCAGCCACCCCACCTGCCTGTTCCTGCCTGCCGGAGCCTTCCTCTGCTGGGATTTGGGGAAAGGGGGGGAGGGGAGGACAGGACTGGTTCCATGGCTGTTGCCATGGTGGTCGGTGTAATTTATATTGTGTATAAAAGCATTAAACAGTCACTTTTGTTATCTGCTCTTCTCCCTGGGGGCCTTGTTCTGCCACAGGGAAGGACAACACAGGGCTGGCACGGGGAGGGTTGGAACAGCGGGCACCCCCCAGCAAACAGCCCAGTACCAATCAGGATCCATTTTAATCATTGTTGCAGTGTGTAAACAGTTACTGTCCATTAATGCTCTGTCGGGCTGAGCAGCAGGAAATACGTGGTTACAAGCCTAGATTACACTGGCGTCTATGAGCGGGTTAGAGGGGGCTCAGCATGGAGCCCCCCGAGACAGCTTACTGCACTCTGTCTTGGAGCACAAACCTAAACACTAATTTGGCATTATGGAGCCTGCCTGGCACCGCCCGGAGCAGCTGCCCCCAGGCTGAGCCAGGCCCTCCCAGCTGGGGAAGGGGCAGCTTTCCCCCCCCCATGCTGAGCCAGGCCCCACATCGCTGCTCCAGGGCTCTGCCCAGGCACGCTGCTCGGGTCTCCCAGCTGGAGCCAGCAGTGGGAGGAGTTCAGCTGCCCCCACCCCAAAGGCAACGGTGGGCTGGGGGCAAGCTCCCAGCCCCAGGGAGCAGGGGAAGGTGGATGTAGCAGGTGAGAGGCACGTTGATTGCAACCTGGCTGCAGGTCATACATTCCTCAGCAAAGGCCCTCACTCGGGCAGGCTGTCCTGGGAAGGGGGGCGCTACAGATCCTCATCGCCAATGCCCTCAAAGGCATAATTGCCGTGGAAGTCGTTAGCACCCACATCGTTAGCAGAGCTGGAGTGGCTGATCCCACGCAGGCTGACAGAGGTGAGCTTGCTCTGTGGAGAGGGGAGATGTTACAGAGGACACTCCTAACTCTCCTCCCTGCTCAGCCTGAGGGCACTGGCACACCCACACACAACTCACCGAGAGTTTGGCCATGGGCTCCCGGGAGGCATCGGGTGAGTCCTGTGGGGACAGGACAGTCAGGAGCTCGGGGTTGTAGGACACAACATCCACCCATCCCACCACCCACCCTCCTGGGACGAGGCCAGGCCACCCTCTGTCCTTCCCTTCCCCAGGGAGTCAGGCTCACTGATGTGGGTCCAGGACCTCTTTCCCTTCCCAGTTCTCTGGGAGCAGGGCACCACAGCCCTGCTGTCCTCTGGGCTTACCCCAGCCCTGCCACGGGGACAGTGGCTTCTCTGGGGGGAGTGGACTCTGTTACTCAACACACAGCAGAGCCCATGGTCGCATATGTGCCTTGCCCAGGCCCGCAGGGCCCCACTCACCAGCAGAGGGGGCGACTTCACAGCTTGCTGGCTGTCTGAGCGCCGCAGGGCTCCATTCACCCGCCGCCGAAACATCTGCAGGGAGGAGCTCGGTTCAGCCACAGGGTCCTCGGAGGCAGCTCCGGGGCTTAAAACTGGCCCTGGGTATCTGTCTGCTAGCCCCATCCTGAGGGGAGCACTCGGGGCCCAGCCTAGACCCGAAGAAGTCACAGGGGCAGGTTGGGATCCCACCCCAGAGATACCATTCAGCCCCAACTCTCACCTTGCGGATGCTGCCTCCAGACTTCTTCACCATTAGCTCATCCACCATGGACTGCAGACAGATGCTCAGCATGATGGCCTGCAAGGGAGAGGTGTCATGGGGCTCCACACACCCCACACACTTCCCACACCCACCAGGCCCAGACCGACCCTCTTCCCCACAGCAACTGCCAGACCAGCATGAAGGCAGCCCTACCTGTGGGCTGGTGATGGTGACCCACTGCAACCGGTCCTTGCTCATTAGATACTCAAAGGCCAACTCCAACTTCACCTCAGACTTCCCCGGGCTGCTCCCTGAGGGGCCGTTGCTCATTGGCACCTGCAAGGGCAAATGCTGAGGCTGGGAGCCTCCAGAGGGGAAGTGGCAGCTCCCCAGGCCCAGAGCAGATCAAGGGCAGTGCTCAGTCAGGTGTGGAACACTTGCCCAGTGCCCACCAGCCTTCCGCCACCATCAGCTCCCCTCTCGCCCCTTGATGATCCCCTCAGCCCCAAGGCACAACTCGGACCCTCCCCAGGCCTGCTGGGCTGGAAGCCGGCATCAGAGCCATTACCTTTCCTGGGGAGAGGTGGCACAGCCAGGTCCCTCCAGCCCCCCCAGAGCCTCCCTGTTCCCCAAGCATCACTTACCGAGGATGTGACTCGCCAGCAACGCATTCGCGTGACCTTGAAGCTGCCCTCCTTGATCTGCTCGTTCGGCAACCGCACCTGGAAGTTGAGCTCGTTGTTGCCGGCGCTGACGACGACATGGCAGCCCTTCTCTGGGAAGTCAGTGATGCAGGGGTCAAACTTGAGATAGCCATAGTACTTGAGAGTCTGTGCCAGGCGGATGAACTGCGGGCAGATCCAGGGACACTCAGCACTGCCGACTGCCCACCCAGGCCAGGAACAGGTGACCAACCCGGCACCACACGTCACATGGGATGGGGCTGATGCAGCACCAGGACTGCCCCAGTCACGGCATCACGCCCTCCCCTACCTCCTTCTTGGAGACTTTTTCCTGCAAGGACTTCAGCTGCCGGTGCTGTTCCTTGTTGACCACGATCCATCCGTGCTCAATGTCCGACACCGTCTACCGAGCAGCAGAGGCTGGTGAGCAGCTCGGCTCAGAGCCACCCGAGCCCACGCACAGCCGTGGCTGAGGGGTGCAATGCCCCTCCTCACCTGGCTGGGCCACACCGACCCTCACCTGTGCATACAGCAAGTTCAACCCCACACGATGCTCCATCACATCATCATCATAGGCCGAGTCCCAGTAGCTGGAATAGAACCACATGGGTCAACCTATTCCCTAGCTCCTAGCAGCGATGGGGAGGAAATCATCCTCCTGTGGGACGAGGCACCAGGCTGACTCTCTGGTCAGCTCCCCTGTAACCATTGGTCACCGCACCCTGCTCCCCCTCTAAACAGGCTGCCACGGGAAAGCAGAAATGGGCTGAGCCAAGCAGGGCAGCCCATGCCCCGGTGTAATAGCCAGGTGTGTCCCTGGAGGCCAAAGGACTCGTGGGCAGCAGTGGCAGGAGAGCAGGGTCCCTCTGCTGAACAGGGAGCCTCAGACAGCACCCCACTGCTGCCCTCCAGCCCCCCACTCACCTCTTGCGCAGGATGATCCGGAACTCGGGGTTGTGCAGGCTTGTGACGGACACGTACGGCAGCTCAAACTCCTGCAGCTTCCGCACAACTGTGGGGAAACACCAGCTCAGCAGTGGCTCAGGGCAGCAATGCCCCCCAGACCCTTCAGCCAGGGCACCTGTGGCAACCCCCTGGGCCTCCCACACAGGGCAGGGTCCAAGCACACAGCCCTCACTCCGGGCAGGTTGCAGGGCAGACGTCCACTGCAGTGGGCTCTACTCACAGGAGAAAGCTCCATCCTTGGTCTCTCTCACTAGGAAGAGGCTGAAGTAGCCGACCAGGTCATCTGGCAGATCCAGCTTGGAGGCTACAGCCTGGGAGTGAGAGCAAGAGGTCACCTTCTCGAGAGAGATGGCACTCCTATATCCTGACCCTGCAGCAGGACCCAGCCCATATGTTTTCTGGGGCTTCTCAACAGCAGGAAACCATCACCTCTGCTGCCCTGAGGCCAGGCCTGGGGCATCACTGGCACCAGGAAACAGCTGGAGGCCCCCTCGACATCAATCTGACCCCAGAGACACCCATCAGCACACCCTTTCCAGCTCCTAGCTCTTAAGTCCCACCAAATCAACCCTGCTCTGGAGTGGGGATGTGGCAAGGAGGGCCAGGGGGCTGCTGGGCTGCGAGAACCCCACACATGTGGGAAACCACAGAATGCAGCAGGAGGAGCTGGTCACACCCAGCATGAGAGCTCTGGCACCTCAAGGACGTCCTCCGTCTGGTCCGAGGTAAGGATGGTGACCTTGACCTTCTGCCCATTGGAGAGCAGCACTTCCAGCACCACCTCCTCCGTAGGGATCTGCTGCGTCTCCTGAAGAGAGAAGCAGGACTGGCACCCTAGCCCCTCGGTGCAGCCTGAGGGCCTTGGCCCTGGCCCCACCCTCACCTGCTGGGCCTTGCGCAGGAAGCTGTTGAAGGTCTCGCTGCCTCCCAGCATTGGGTCCTGCCGCACTGTGGGAAGGGGAGCAAGGAATCAGGGCTCCCATGAGAAGGGACAGGGACCCACACCAGCGCCCAGCCCCTCCGCACTCCTTGGTTTGCCCCCAGACTGTGCTGGGGCAGCCAGAGACACCCTGCAGGGCCCCCCTCTGCTGGCACAGGGCAGGAGCTGGGACAGCAGCTGGCATCCGGAGGACAAGCCCAGCTAATGCCAGTGTGACACTGGGAGTGCCAAGATGGACCCTGGTGAATGAAGCAGTTCAGGAGGAAGCCATGGGCAGTGCCCCAGTGCCCTGCACAACTGGGCTGGGGCAGGCCCAGCTTACCAGCCTGCATGTACTTCTCCAGCTGCTCCCGTCGCTGCTCTACCTCCGCCGGGGTGAGCGTGAAGATCTTCTTTGGGGGAAAGGCTGGGACCACGTTGGCACCATACTCTTTCCTTAACTGGGAAAAGAGAAGAGTGCTGCAAGAACCTCCCTGGTTGTGGTGGCTTGCCCCAAGCCCCCAGCACAGCTGATTCCCAGGGACTCAGCAAGGGGAGCAGAGAGCTCACCAGCATCCCTTATCCGTGTTAGCAACCTGCAGTATGCAAGAACCCATCTGGGACATTACAGAGCGGGAGCGGGCAACGCAGCTCCCCCCACCCTCCCTACCTGCTCATGCAGCCCCAGGAGCTGGCTGTAGCGCACCCGGCAGTGCAACACCCCGTTCACATGGATGTTGTAGGCCTGCAGGGAGAGATGCCAGTCAGATCCCAGCACATGCCAGATGGTGGGGGGCCAGGGTCTGCCCAGCTCGGAGCACACAGGACACCTCAGGGAGCACCCAGGAAGAGGTGATGCCCCTGAGGACCCTGCTGAGGGACAGATGGTCAAAACTATTCGGAAAGAATGAGCACATCCAAGAGGTGTGCCTGCTGGACACCAGGAAGGCCCAACCCTGTGACTGCCCAGCTACAGGGAGTACAGAGCCATGCTGCAGCCCCACAGACACGAGTGTCCCCAAGCCAGTAGGCAAGGCCACCTCTCCTGGCTCCCAGGCCACCCCATGGAGCTGGTCCCTGGCTGTGCCCCCTGGTGCCTCCTCTGCCCTGGCTCAGCTCCCTCTGACACCGCAGGCAGAGCAGAGTTTTGGCTGCAAAGCACTCTGGGCCCAGCAACTCTGCAGCTCAGCTCCTAGCACCATGGGCAACATCCTCCCAGGGGACAGCACTGTCCCCTCAGCTCTCACTGTCCCCAGAGCAGTGTTTGGAAGGATGGGAGGATGAGCCTCCAGCAAGCCATGGCAGCCCAGCCTCCTGTGGCTACCCCCAGTGCCCTCCTGATTCTGAGCTCTGGGGTTGCCCAGGCTCACCAGAGGCGCTGGCACAGCCACACTGTAGCTCACATTGGCACCTCCCAACCCAAAGGCACCAGCCTGGTAGCTCAGGGTCCCTGCAGAGAGACCAGGAGAGACACAGGCGGTCCAGGCAGCACTCACACCTGCACAACTCAGGGCCCTCTGTGGGGTCACGGCTCCTGCCCAGTCCCCAGCCTGCCCAAGGGCTCTCCCTGAGATCTCCCCCTGCCCGAGGAGCCACTGTGACTGCTGAGGACAAAGTGCAGGGCGTCATGGGGCCAAAACGCCTCGGGGGCTGCCTGCTCCTCCAGCCCTTGTGCAACCGCAGTTCCTGGATCGCCAGGTACCTCCATCGCTGCTCACCACAGCCTCCCGTGCCCTGACACTCCAACTAGGGCTCCCAAGGGGAATCCTCCGGAGAGGGATCTCGGCACTGGAGGGTCTTCACGGGGCCGTGGAGCCCAGGGCTGCTCACCTTCACCCCGGGAGTAGCGGCCAGGAGCCGTCGCCCACCCCGGGGGCTCTGTCCACTACTGCCGGCCCCGGGAGGCGTCCGGGCACCCCGTGGCCGCCACCGCCCCGCAGAAGCGTACCCCGGTCCTGCTCCCGAGGCGCTCACGGCGCAGGGCAAGGAGCAAAACAGGAAGCCTGGACGGACGGGCGGGCGGGCCGGCCAGGATGAGCCGGGGCCGGGGATGGGGCCGGACGGGGCCCGTGGGCGCTGCCGCCCCCACCCGCGGCGCCCCGGGCAGGGCAAGGGCCAGGCACCCCCAGGGCGGCCCCAGGGACCCGCACACCCGATCCCGGGGCGCGGCGGGGCCCGATCCTCGCCCGGCCCTGGCACGGGGCGCAGGCCGGGGATGGCGGCGGGCCGGGGGCTGCCCGCCTCGCCCGGCCCCGGTCCCGATCCTCATCCCGAACCGCCACCGCGCCGCGGCTGCGGGCCCGCACGACCCCACCGGAGCCGCACCGCACCCGGGCCACGCCACCCGCTCTGCTCCAAGGCACGGCTCCGCTCCCCCGGCCTTGCTCACCACGTAGGCGGCGGCGCCGCCGTCCCCGGCGCGGGTCTCGGTCTCGGGGATGGAGAAGTGCATGGCCGGGCCGAGCGCGCCCCCTCTACCCGCCTCCCGCCGCCGCCATCTCGGGCCGGCGCTCCCCGCGATGGCGCGACCGGCAGCACCGCCCGCCCCGGGGCCGCCCCGCTCCGCCCGCCCCGGGGCCGCCCTGCCCGGCCCGCTCCGCCCCGCTCCGCCCGCCCGGGACGGCCCCGCCGCGCCCCAGCGGCGCGGAACGCCCCCCCCGCGCGGGGCTGAGCGCGGGCCCGAGGGGGCCGGGCCCACTGCGGGAGCCGCGGGGGCAGGACCGGGGGGCGGGGCCGCGGGAGGGACCCCCGGGACCGGACCCGGGACCGACTGGCACCTCCCCGGCCGCGGAGTGACGTCAGCGCGCGTCACGCGGGGACGGTAACGTCACGGGAGTCACGCGGAGCAGCCTCCGGCCGGCAGGGGGCGCTGAGGGTGGAGGCGCGCCATGGCGGAGCGGGAGGGTGAGTGCGGGACGGGAGCCGGGACACCGGCGTCTGGGACCGGCAGCGCTCACGCTCCCCTCCTTCCAGGTGCGGGCCCCGAGGGAGCCGCGCCAGTGCCGGCGGGACCGCAGATGAGCCGGGCCGGGGCCGGTGCGCAGCCGGGGCCGCCTGACGGTGTGTGCCCTCAGGCCCCGGAGCTCTCCCGGGAGGAGAAGCTGCAGCTGCGGAAGGAGAAGAAGCAGCAGAAGAAGAAGAAGAGGAGTGAGAAGGGACCGTCGGCCGAGCCCGCGGAGCTGGGGCCGTGCCCCGAGCCGGGGCAGCCGCGGGGTGAGCGCCGCTGTCCCCGCAGAGCTCCGGGCGGGGCTGCGCTGGACCGGACCCGGGGGTCTCCCGGGCTGGCAGCGCCCTGGGCCGGGAGCGTCCTCCAGCGGGACCCCCGGGCGTCCCCCCACGCCGCAGCCCAGTCCCGGCCCTCGCGCCCCCGCACACCCGAGTTCCCGCAGGAACTGCGGAGCATACTGCCCAGTCCCCTCCCCGCAGGAGCGCGGGGCCGCCCGGCGGGCCCGTGTCGGCTGCGCGGGACTGCGACGTGCTTGAGGGGCCTCTCCCAGGGCAGCACAGAGGGCTCTCCCTGCCTCGCACTGGGCTGCATCTCCCGGCGATGGAGGCTTGGCACAGACTCCCCCTTCCCTCCCCCGCAGCAGCCGCTCACCCCGCGTCCCCCCCGGCCTCGGCCGATGGCCCTAGCGACGGCAACAAGCCCGCGACAGGCAAGAGCAAAGCGGAGCTGCGAGCAGAGCGCCGGGCCAAGCAGGAGGCTGAGCGGGCCCAGAAGCAGGCTAGGAAGGCAGAGCTGAGCCAGGCAGCCACTGCAGCCAAGCCCCGGCCAAGCCCCACGGAGCCCCAGTCCAGTAAGGCCGTGGTCACCACAGGGTGCAGAGGGTGGGTGAGAGGGGAGGGAGGGTCTGGGGTGGGCACAGGCTGGGGCTGCCTGTGCAATCCATCTGTGGTGTGGGTCCTGCCTGTCCCTGGATGCTGCCCTGCCCTGCCTTCTCTGAATTTGGGGGTGCTCCAGGGCAATTTGGCCTCACCCTGGCTTTCCTCACAGTGGTGAAGCGGCTGCCGGAGCATGTGCAGGTGGATGACCCCGCTGCCCAGAGGAAACTGGCCAAAAAGCTGGAGCGGCAGCAGGTAGGAGGAGGGCTGGGTGACAGGCTACATGCCTGGGGCAGGCATGCTGTGGGGGCCAGGGGGCATATGGTGGGACTGGGACCTGCTCTCTGAGAGTAGAGGGGATCTCAGCATGCCTTGAGCAAGTGCTGGGTGTAACTGGTGGCCCTGAAGTGAGCAGGGCTCTGTGGCGACCCTGGCTGAGCCATCACACCGGGCTACAGGTACCTCTGAGGCAGGACTATGGCACCAAAGTCAACCTGTTCTCCCACCTGCACCAGTACAGCAGGAAGAAGCCGTTGACGCAGCAGATGAGGTATGAGGCCTCCACAGCCCAGGCCCCTGGCAATGTTGGGCTCTGCTCTTACTGGCCTATTGGCCTGGCTGCAGAGAGATGGGGTGTCTTGGTCCTGCATGTGGGATAGGCCTGATGGGGTGGTGGGGGACTCTTTCACTTGCTTTGGGGAGCGGTGGCAGGGGCAGCCTGATGTCCTCCCTGTGCAGTGAGTTTGGCCACAGGAAAAGGGCCTGCAGGGTGAGCCTGGCTCCTCAGGTCACTGCCAGCTCCCTTCCTGGGCTGTCCCTCGGGTGGTTGGGCTGGGGCCCAGCAATGGGTTGGTTGCTTTGGGCTGCAGCTCCCTCCCACTGTTCCCTGCAGCATCCCGTCCACGGTGATCCACCCAGCAGTGGTGCGGCTTGGCCTCCAGTACTCCCAGGGCATCATCAACGGCTCCAATGCCCGTTGCATCGCGCTGCTGGAAGTCTTCAAACAGGTATGTGACCAGATATCTGGTGGCAGGGGTATTGCAGCTGGCACAGGTGTATATTCCTGTTCCCTGGCTGCTGAGGCTGTATTTGTACTCAGTCATCATCAGCCTCTCCCTCTGGGTTGTGCCAGGGTTGGGCCCTGCTGGGGTCCTGTTCTAACACTGCCACTGCAGATTTGAGTTGCTGGAACACCCTTTGCCCTGCCGTGGCAGAGTGTCAGGCTGTGCAGGACACACACATACTTGGGCAAGGTGGTCGTGTGCCCTACCCTGAGGTGCCCTGAGCTCATGCTCCCTTCCTTCTTATGCCAGCTGATCCGGGATTACTCCACTCCCCCCAATGAGGAACTGTCCCGGGACTTGGTGGCAAAGCTGAAGCCGCATATCAGGTGAGGGCTCCAGGTGCCAAAGCTCCATGAAATGTGGTCCATCAGCCACCTCTCTGAATAGGTGTCCACCCAAACTTCGGGTGACTTCCCTGCAGTTCTGCCTCCCTGCCCACCCTCCCTGTCCCTGTCCTGGCCCACCAGGCTGCTCTGTAGCTAAGCCAGTTTCTTCTGCAGTTTCCTGAACCAGTGCCGTCCGCTCTCAGCCAGCATGGGCAATGCCATCAAGTTTCTCAAGAAGGAGATCTCATGCCTGCCTGACACCCTGCGAGAGGAGGAGGTGAGTGGCCCTGCTGAGCAGCAGGCTCTAGGCCTGGGATGGAGAGGCTGAATGGGGAGTGGGGTGACATGCAGGCTGGGAGCATGGGTGGGATGCAGACTGGGAATGGTGCTTCATGCTTGTTAATTTGGCAAAGGGACCAACCCCCACCTGGCTTCAACAGGGAGCTGCGGAGAGTGAGAAGGTCTGTATGGGATGTCTGTGTCTCTCCAGGCAAAGGAGAAGCTGCAGGACACAATCGACAAATACCTGCGGGAGAAGATTGTCCTGGCAGCTGAAGCCATCTCAAGGTCTGCCTTTGAGAAGATCAATGACCATGACGTAATCCTGGTATACGGATGGTGAGCACAAAGCATGAGCAACCAGGCCAGTGGGTAGGAGGAGGAGGGATTAGAACAGCATGGAAGTGAGCATGAGAAGTAAGGCTGTGCTAGTCCTATGCAGGGCTTGGCTCTGTCCCATCTGGTGCTTCCAGAGTTGGGTTCAAAAAACCCCAGAGTCTCAACTCTCTCCACCTAGGGCACTTGCAGAGCAGCTGCGGCTGTTCACTGGATTTTAAACAAACTGCAGCAAAGTCAAATGTCAGAAAGCAAAAATATGGGAGCTTATTCTTCTTTTGGGGGCCTGTGTCCCAGGAAGTAGAGGTGGGAAAAGGAGCCAGAGACTGCTGTGGAAAGAGTCCAGATGTGATGTGTCTCCTGGATGGAGGAAAGAGCAGGGGCAGGAGGCCAGTGCAGGCCTGGAACACTGGGAAACTGGGAGAGAGTTTGAAGAGGCAGAGGCCCTCATGATGGTCACAGGTGGGGAGGTCAGTGCTGCTTCAGGGAGGGCTGAGACGTCACCTTTCCCAGGGGTAGCTCCTTGTGCAGAGGCAGGGAGAGGGGCCCCGGGAGCCATTGTGGCAGGAAGGTTCTGGAAAGGGCAGCACTTGTGAGGGCGAGGGTGGATGTTGTGGTCAGGTGAGAGCCTGTCCTGCCGTGAGGGGCAGCTCCTGATGGCGCCCGTCAGCTCCTCCCTGGTGAACCGCACACTGTGCGATGCCCACGCGAAGAAGGGCCGTGCGTTCCGCGTGGTCGTGGTGGACAGTCGGCCGCGCCTGGAGGGCCGGGAGACGCTGCGCCGGCTGGTGCGCAAGGGCATCCACTGCACCTACGTGATGATCAATGCCATCTCCTATGTGCTGCCTGAGGTGAGGGGCTGGGCCACGGCTGGGCACGGAGCAGGCTGCGGCATGATCAGAGGTACCGACAGATCCCTGTGCTGCCCTGGCAGGTGTCCAAAGTGTTGCTGGGAGCCCATGCGCTCCTGGCCAATGGCTCTGTCATGTCTCGGGTGGGGACGTCACAGATCGCGCTGGTCTCCAAGGCCTACAACGTGCCTGTCCTGGTCTGCTGCGAGACCTACAAGTTCTGTGAGCGAGTGCAGACAGACTCTTTTGTCTCCAATGAGCTGGGTATGGCTTCTGTCCCCTTCCTCCCACCTGGGACATCATCCCACTCCCTGCTGTGGACCACGACAGGCTGCTCTGCCCTGCCATTCCTCCTCCTGGAGGAGGGGACACCACTCATAGTCGGGAGGCCTGGCAGGCAGCAGTGGTGTGTGCTCCCAGGGCAGGATGGAGAGGTGCTATCCTTCCCCCTGATCCTGTAGGCTGCTTCTCTGTCCACAGATGACCCCGATGACCTGATCGTGCTCCGGAATGGCCAGGCCCAGCTGAGGGGCTGGGCAGAGAACAAGTCCCTGCGCCTCCTCAACCTGGTCTATGACGTGACACCCCCAGACCTGGTGGATCTGGTCATCACGGACTTGGGCATGATCCCCTGCACCTCAGTGCCTGTGGTTCTGCGTGTCAAGAACGTGGATCAGTAGCCGGGACAGCTGCATGGACACTAATAAACCAGGCCCACAGTACCCCATGTGTGCTGTCTGTTGTGGTGTGGAAGAGCCCTGGCACCTGTGTCATCACTGGGGTAATTCTGCACCTTCCTTGGGGCGTGCTGGCCCCAGCCCTTCTCTTCGTGCTCCAGGCTGCAGCGGGGAAGGGTCTTCTGTGTCCCTGGGCCCCTCCTCTGGGAACTGGGAAAACAGGGACACTGGTGATGGCCCTGGCTCAACCTCCTCGAGCTGAGCTTCTGGCAGGCCCCCCGAGCTGGGCTGCAGCGGAAGAGTCCGAGCTCCTCCTGCCGCGGCCAATGGGGTCTTCCCGCGGGGGGCCGGCGCGGCGGCGGACGGTGCCTGGAGAGTGAAGCCTTGGGGAACCGCGGTCGGTGCTGCCCCGGCACCGGGCACCGACCGGGTACCGCGGGCAGCGCGGCCCGCGGCACCTCGGGGGCGGGGCCTGGCGGCAGGGGCGGAGCCATGCAAATAGCGTCTCAAACGGCGGAGCGGCTACAAGCCGGGGGCGGTGTTCGGCGTATGGGGCGTGTCTATGCAAATCAACATCGACGCACGGGCCGCCGGGACTCATC